>CAJUXJ010001459.1:103456-194877 GCA_910589775.1 Avena eriantha
CCCACTAGAACTTGCACGTGGACCTAGTATATGTTTCCAAGTGTGATGGAAGGTCCATGGATGAAATGTCTAGATCCCCGATCTGACCTTCTACACATGCGTGCGATAACACTTAGTAGATTCCTGGACGTGTAGGGGTAAGAGTCCCGCTGCGGGTATAACCGGGGGCTAGCATGTGCTATAAGGTCCTAATCTTTGTTTTCCCATGTAGATATGATCTAAACAAAGCTAAACCAACAAAAAAATGTGTTTCTGAACCTCGTACTAAGAAAGCTACAGGGTAGACCCGCGAGCGATAACACTTAGTAGATTCCTGGACGTGTAGGGGGTAACAGTCCCGCTGAGGGTATACAGGGGGGCTAGCATGGCTATAAGGCTCCCAGCCTTTGTTTCCATGTAGATATGAACTAAACATTGCTAAACCAACAATAAAGCGCGTTGTCTGAACCTCGTACAAAGAAAGCTATAGGGGTAGACCCGCGAGCCCCACCGCCTAGGGTTTCGCTGGAAAAGGACCGCCGGAGCTCCGGAATCCTACTGGAATTGGCACGTGGACCTAGTATATGTGTCCAAGTGTGGGGAAGGTCCATGGATGTAATGTCTAGATCCCCGGTCTGACCTTCTTCACATGCGTGCGATAACACTTAGTAGATTCCTGACGTGTAGGGGGTAACAGTCCCGCTGCGGGTATACCGGGGGGCTAGCATGTGCTATAAGGTCCCAACCTTTGATTTCCATGTAGATATGACCTAAACAAAGCTAACCAAACAAAAAAGCGCGTTGTCTGAACCTCGTACAAGGAAAGCTACAGGGGTAGACCCGCGGGCGATAACACTTAGTAGATTCCTTGACATGTAGGGGTAACAGTCCCGCTACGGGTAATACCGGGGGGCTAGCATGTGCTATAAGGTCCCAACCTTTGTTTTCCATGTAGATATGACATAAACAAAGCTAAACAACAAAAAAGCGCGTTGTCTGAACCTCGTACAAAGAAAGCTACAGGGGTAGACCCGCGGGCCCCCGACTAGGGTTTCGCTAGAAAAGGACCGCCGGAGCTCCGGAATCCTACTGGAACTTGCACGTGGACCTAGTATATGTGTCCAAGTGTGGTGGAAGGTCCATGGATGTAATGTCTAGATCCCCGGTCTGACCTTATTCACATGCGTGCGATAACACTTAGTAGATTCCTTGACGTGTAGGGGGTAACAGTCCCGCTGCGGGTATACCGGAGGCTAGCATGTGCTATAAGGACCCAACCTTGTTTTCCGTGTAGATATTACCTAAACAAAGCTAAACCAACAAAAAAGTGCGTTGTCTGAACCTCGTACAAAGAAAGCTATAGGGGTAGACCCACGTGCCCCACCGACTAGGGTTTCGCTGGAAAAGGACCGCCGGAGCTCCGGAATCCCACTAGAACTTGCACGTGGACCTAGTATATGTTTCCAAGTTGTGATGGAAGGTCCATGGATGAAATGTCTAGATCCCCGCTCTGACCTTCTACACATGCGTGCGATAACACTTAGTAGATTCCTGGACGTGTAGGGGTAAGAGTCCCGCTGCGGGTATACCGGGGGGCTAGCATGTGCTATAAGGTCCCAATCTTTGTTTTCCATGTATATATGATCTAAACAAAGCTAAACCAACAAAAAAATGTGTTGTCTGAACCTCGTACTAAGAAAGCTACAGGGGTAGACCCGCGAGCGATAACACTTAGTAGATTCCTGGACGTGTAGGGGTAACAGTCCCCGCTGCGGGTATACCGGGGGGCTAGCATGTGCTATAAGGTCCCAGCCTTTGTTTTCCATGTAGATATGACCTAAACATTGCTAAACCAACAATAAAGCGCGTTGTCTGAACCTCGTACAAAGAAAGCTATAGGGGTAGACCCGCGAGCCCCACCGACTAGGGTTTCGCTGGAAAAGGACCGCCGGAGCTCCGGAATCCTACTGGAATTGGCACGTGGACCTAGTATATGTGTCCAAGTGTGGTGGAAGGTCCATGGATGTAATGTCTAGATCCCGGTCTGACCTTCTTCACATGCGTGCGATAACACTTAGTAGATTCCTTGACGTGTAGGGGTACAGTCCCGCTGCGGGTATACCGGGGGGCTAGCATGTGCTATAAGGTCCCAACCTTTGATTTCCATGTAGATATGACCTAAACAAAGCTAAACCAACAAAAAGCGCGTTGTCTGAACCTCGTACCAAGAAAGCTACAGGGGTAGACCCGCGGGCGATAACACTTAGTAGATTCCTTGACGTGTAGGGGTAACAGTCCCGCTACGGGTATACCGGGGGGCTAGCATGTGCTATAAGGTCCCAACCTTTGTTTTCCATGTAGATATGACCTAAACAAAGCTAAACCAACAAAAAAGCGCGTTGTCTGAACCTCGTACAAAGAAAGCTACAGGGGTAGACCCGCGGGCCCCCCGACTAGGGTTTCGCTAGAAAAGGACCGCCGGAGCTCCGGAATCCTACTGGAACTGGCACGTGGACCTAGTATATGTGTCCAAGTGTGGTGGAAGGTCCATGGATGTAATGTCTAGATCCCCGGTCTGACCTTATTCACATGCGTGCGATAACACTTAGTAGATTCCTTGACGTGTAGGGGTAACAGTCCCGCTGCGGGTATACCGGGGGCTAGCATGTGCTATAAGGTCCCAACCTTTGTTTTCCATGTAGATATGACCTAAACAAAGCTAAACCAACAAAAAAGCGCGTTGTCTGAACCTCGTACAAAGAAAGCTACAGGGGTAGACCCACGGGCCCCACCGACTAGGGTTTCGCTGGAAAAGGACCGCCGGAGCTCCGGAATCCCACTGGAACTTGCACGTGGACCTAGTATATGTGTCCAAGTGTGGTGGAAGGTCCATGGATGCAATGTCTAGATCCCCGGTCTGACCTTCTACACATGCGTGCGATAACACTTAGTAGATTCCTGGACGTGTAGGGGTAATAGTCCCGATGCGGGTATACCGGGGGGCTAGCATGTGCTATAAGGTCCCAACCTTTGTTTTACATGTAGATATGATCTAAACAAAGCTAAACCAACAAAAAAAGCGCGTTGTCTGAACCTCGTACTAAGAAAGCTACAGGGGTAGACCCGCGGGCGATAACACTTACTAGATTCCTGGACGTGTGGGGGTAATAGTCCCGCTGCGGGTATACTAGGGGGCTAGCATGTGCTATAAGGTCCCAGCCTTGTTTTCCATGTAGATTTGACCTAAACAAAGCTAAACCAACAAAAAAGTGCGTCGTCTGAACCTCGTACAAAGAAAGCTACAGGGGTAGACCCGCGGGCCCCACCGACTAGGGTTTCGCTGGAAAAGGACAGCCGGAGTTCCGGAATCCTACTGGAACTTGCACGTGGACCTAGTATATGTGTCCAAGTGTGGTGGAAGGTCCATGGATGCAATGTCTAGATCCCCGGTCTGACCTTCTACACATGCGTGCGATAACACTTAGTAGATTCCTGGATGTGTAGGGGTACAGTCCTGCTGCGGGTATACCGGGGGGCTAGCATGTGCTATAAGGTCCCAACCTTTGTTTTCCATGTAGATATGACCTAAAAAAAGCTAAACCAACAAAAAAGCGTGTTGTCTGAACCTCGTACTAAGAAAGCTACAGGGATAGACCCGTGGACGATAACACTTAGTAGCTTACTGGACGTGTAGGGGTAACAGTCCCGTTGCGGGTATACCGGGGGGCTAGCATGTGCTATAAGGTCCCCATACTGCCATAGGTGTTTACTCATATCATCCTTTGTCTATAATAATAATGTAAGAGTGCTTTACATCACAATGAATAGATTCATTTGGTGGTAGAATCATGTAAAAAAATAATTTTGCACGCTCTTTCTCTTTGCCTTATTGCTACTGCTTAATTTGAATACCATAGTGTATTGGCATGTGTAGTTAAATCTAACAAAAGAAGCGCCTCTAGCTCTCTCTCACTGTGCCAAGTAACTTGAAATTTTTTTCAAGTTCATTAAGATCGAGCACCTTATCATTCTCGGCCATGTGATCTTCCTTTCACATTCTTCTTGCTCGCTCATTCCATGCAAGAAGGCGTTGATCATACCACAATGGTCACAATAGGCATGCAGCAACAGATCTCAATAGGACACCCCCACACTTATTCTTAGCGTTTCACGAGTCTTGTGCTGAACCGCTAGCTAATTTAGTAGGCTGATAGAACACTATCATTTTCTTCCCCTCTTACATGTGTGGCCTGCAGCCGTGCGTAGTATTTGAAACGAATACATTTATACTAAGATAAAATAAGGTGCATAGGCTTTGGCCTCCAATAGGGACATTTATGATGTATATTTCCGTATTAAGTATTCGCCCACAACAGCAGAATATAGTTTATTTATTTTCTTCTAGAATCTACCAAATGCCAAGGACAGATTCGATTCCTCTGTGTAAAATGTTTTAGAACTGAGACCCATGGAATGCATGCTTACACTATGAACATACATATTATTGAGACGCTTTTTGTATATATCACACTCTATCACGTTTGTGGAATGACAGATACTTAGAAGATGGAGGCACAGATGGAATAAATCTGCGACAGAAACACCACTAGCATCCCAACAGCAAGTCATTAAATGCATTGAAATAAGGATGAAGTGTCAATCGATTGACCCCTATAAACGACCGTTTATATCAGATATAATGAATGAAATTGGTGAAATAGAAAGTATGAACAGTCTTATCATGGATCCGGATGAACATAAAATTGACCAGGTAATCTCACATGCTCCTCCTAAGAACCTCGAGAGTCCTACCTCCACAATCTGATATACGCTCTCCAGTGTTTCTTAAATGGTATTATTTTGTTTTGATCATGTTCTTTGATACGTGGTAGTTTCCCATGTGCAGATAAATGCAGCGGATGACATGCTTGGAGTTGAGCCGTTGGAGCTACGATTTGCTAATTATGTTAATAAAAATGATCAGATATCATCCTCATGTTCGGTTGAGCTAAGCAACAATACAAATGGTTTTATTGCCTTCAGTATTCAAACGGACAGCCCTTTGACATACTGCATAGACCCAAACAACGACACTGTGCCACCACAATCCAAACTTAGTGTGGAAATAACACTGCCAGAAGCTACACAAGATCATGATAATGCATTATCGAAATATAATACTAAGCACTACATAGAGCAGTTCATCGTGCTGAGCATTAAAGTCAATGAGGGCTTTGTAGCTAAGGATATTAATCAAGATATGTTCAATAAGGGTAAAGATGTTGATGAGGTTCATTTGACTATTGCTTCCAAGGCCCAACTACTAGCCACATCATGTATCCGTCTATCCGAAGAACCCCCCAAAGAGGTATGTAATGTGCCTCGGTTAAGTTCATGCAAGGGACCAGTTGGGATGGATAACACTGTGGCATAATCAGGGCATGTACCAATTGATTGATAATTCAAAGTTGTCACACAATTAGAGCATGTACCAATTGTTGACCAATAATTCAAAGTTGATGCTCAAAATTAACCACGTAGTTAACCTCTTGGTCCTGCAGGTAATCCCATTCCAAGCAGAGTGGTCTGAGATGATGTTACTTAATGTCCACCCCCTAGTGCTCCGATTCCCGTTCATACCAAAAAGTACCATTCCTTGCTCACTTCATCTAACAAACAACACGGATGAACCTGTGGTATTTAGACTGATGAAGAAGAATGTGCAATGCTCAACTTACATGATACGATTTCCAGTGCATGGCATTGTGCCGCCAAACTCAACTTTTACTGTCGTTCTGACAACGTATGATGTGAATGAGTTACCAAGAGATACAAATATGGATCTGATCCTGCAAAACAATGCAGCTAATGGTTATATCCAGCCATTTATAGATGATGGTGAGTGCGAACAATTCTTCAAGAAACTCAAGGAAACAGGGGATACATTTAATGAGGTGGCACTGCAGGCTGTTTGTGCTCCCATAGAAGAAATGACCTATGAGGTAAGAAAAATATTAATTTAATGTGGTTAGTGTACTATATTGGTTACTGCTAGCTCCGTTTCTTAAATAAAGTGTTTTAGCAGTTCAAATTGAACTGACATAACGGTTTATAAATGAGAACGGAGGGAGTACTATCTAGTGACTAGCGTGGGGCACTGGGCACAAAAAATAAATTATCTTGGAAACTTGGGGAAAAGTGATTTCTTTCTAAGAACAACCTTGTACACTTGGATAGTTTTTGGCGTCCAAATAAACAAAAAAATCTTCTAATAAATTACTTGCACAATAAAAGTATTATACTGTAGAAATATTTAAATTATTTGCATAACAAAAGTATTATACTATAGAAATATTTTATCATAACTCTCGTGGTATCTGTTCTGTCTGGCGGCATACAGATTCATAAAAAATCATCAACAACAAAAAGTATACAACCGATCCTTCAAATATCATGTGGCTTTTTAATGGAGATAGTTTATGTTCCTAATTATATTTTAGTGTCTTAGAATATTAGAGAAACCTTGATGTACTTGTAATTTTTTTCGATAATGGACACTTTATTACTTATTAAATGATTTAAGTATAACACTAGGCCTCTACATAACTAGGACACACACAGCCGAAACATGTCTAAGATAAAAACATAAAATATGAAAACATATCATCATTAGAAATTGCAAAACGTCGAAGGTGATGAGGGCAACCCTGGAGTCATGCCGCCAACCATGTTGTATAAAAATATCCCTCGCAATTTTCTCCAACCGTGCGGACACCTTCATAAATAGGTCATGTTTCTCTACACGTTGTAGAGACGAACATAAGCGAAGCATACTAGTGCACTGGTAGATAATCTGCATAAGTGAAGAGTTTTTATTGTTAAAGACCTTGTTATTGCTACATAGCCAAAGCGATCAAATAACGGCAAGCTCTCCCACCCTTATAAGAATTCTAAACATGTGATCTATACAATGTAGCCAATTCCCAAAAATATTAGCAAAACTACATATGGATACAAGTTGGAAGCTACTTGGTTGAACAACCATATAGAATGAGCAAAATTATATTGGAAGAACAAATGTTTGATTGTCTCATCATAATAATAAAAACACACATATTACTGCCATGCTAATTAAGCTTTATAAAAGGTTATCTTTGGTGAGGATCACTCCTCTCCGAAGATACCAAGCAAATATTTCGATCACATTAAAGCTTTATAAAAGGTTATCTCTAGTGTTATCTTTATTTTCCAAAATTTCCTATGAAGATACCAAGCAAATGTTTGATTACCTCATCATTATGTACTTGTACTTGCAAGTCCAAAAATAAGACTTGTACAATTTCCAACATTATATGTAATTTCCAAATATAGATGCCAAATCTTAAACCACATATCCAAACAACACCAAACTTGGTAGACAATAAGATACATGTGTTCCCAACATACTCACCACATTTCAGCTCAATCGGACATCATTTGTCTGTCCAAACTATCCGCCTACCAAAACTACTCTATGTTGAAACTGTAGTAGTCTGAACTGACTAAACTTTCCTCAAATCTGATGCTACACTGACTCAAATCTCAAACCATCTTACCAGATACAAGCACTCAAAGTAAGGAACAAGATCACCAAGTTTGGAGCCAATCCAAACAAGTTTGAGCCTCCAAATACCATTTTGAAGATAGGCCAGTCAGAACTTAGAAATCTCGACATAAATGACCTCTTCTTCTTTCTCTCTTTCTCACTAGGTTGTGGTGTTCTTGTGTGTTCTCTCTCTCTCTCTCTCTCTCTCTCTCTCTATATATATATATATATATATATATATATATAAATGGAAGTCACGTTCTAGATTGCTTTTTCACCCTCACACAACCACCAAAGGGTGGCTAAGGTTTTCTTCTACTCTTCTACTCAAGGAGCACCTCTGTCGTTGGATGCGCACCTCAAACAATAGTTGAAACGTGTTAAACTTCACAAGTCGATGTTGGGGGTGCCAAGACACCTCCATATGGAGGGACATGGCCCAACACATCCCGCCTATAACTAATAATATGAGTTAATTTCCCTTTCCTTCCATATACTTCCTCCATTTCAAAATATAAGATGTTTTAGCTTTATGAAAGGAGTGTATCTAGACACCTTTTAATGTGTAGGGTCACTCCAAACTTAGATGAACCTACACATTAAAAGGGTCTAGATACACTCTTTTCACAAAGCTAAAACATCTTGTATTTTGAAACGGAGGGAGTATATTACAAGTTTGAGGTGGTTTTTATAAGTAATGTTGACTAGAATTTTGTCATATCAGATCATACCCCTAGTGAGAACTGCCAGCATCATATATTCCCTTGATGGACATCTGACAGATCCATGGTGAGTGCACACACAAAATATGTGAACTGTAATAATTCATTTAATAGTTCGAGTGAGTGTGAAGTATGGGGTTTTCCTACGATAAATTTATTCTCTCACAGGATTATTATGGATTATTCTGTGAGTAGTTGCCGTACTAATAAAATTATTGTTCTCAACATGCAGTGAAGAGTACAAAAATTGTCGTCCGGAAGCAATGGATTTTGGCTGGTGATACCGATGGTTATATCCATGTGTGCAATTATGGAACAGAACTGAAGAAAATCACTGTATTTAGAGCTTGTTCTCATTATATCACTTCGCTGGCAATTCATCCTACCAAACCGTATGTGTTATCGTCGACTCTACATGATATTTATCTTTGGGACTGGGACAATGACTGGAAGTGTGTGCAAACATTTAGTGAACACTCTGGTACGGTAGAGCACTTAACGTTTAACCCAAGGGACCATAACAGTTTTGCTAGCGTTTCAGCTGATCGCACCATAAAGGTTTGGCTGGTTCTTATTTGTTTCATAACCACAAGTCAACACGAACCCAATTAAGTTTGTTTGCTACTAGACTGGTTGATATCAACTGAAGTTTGTGCTTGATCAATTTTTAGGTTTGGAACCTCGATTCTCCTGAATCTAGCTATACTCTATTTGGTCATTCGGACCACTTGAGGGGTGTAGATATGACCTAAACAAAGCTAAACCAACAAAAAAGCGCGTTGTCTGAACCTCGTACAAAGAAAGCTACAGCGGTAGACCCGCGGGCCCCACCGACTAGGGTTTCGCTGGAAAAGGACCGCCGGAGCTCCGGAATCCTACTGGAACTAGCACGTGGACCTAGTATATGTGTCCAAGTGTGGTGGAAGGTCCATGGATGTAATGTCTAGATCCCCGGTCTGACCTTCTTCACATGCGTGCGATAACACTTAGTAGCTTCCTTGACGTGTAGGGGTAACAGTCCCGCTGCGGGTATACCGGGGGGGCTAGCATGTGCTATAACGTCCCAACCTTTGTTTTCCATGTAGATAGGACCTAAACAAAGCTAAACCAGAAAAAACGCGTTGTTTGAACCTCGAACTAAGAAAGCTACAGGGATAGACCCGCGGGCGATAACACTTAGTAAATTCCTTGACATGTCGGGGTAACAATCCCGGTGCGGGTATACTGGGGGGCTAGCATGTGCTATAAGGTCCCAACCTTTATTTTCCATGTAGATATTGCCTAAAAAAAGCTAAACCAACAAAAAAGCGCGTTGTCTTAACCTCGTACAAAGAAAGCTACAGGGGTAGACCCGCGAGCCCCACCGACTAGGGTTTCGCTGGAAAAGGACCGCCGGAGCTCCGGAATCCTACTGGAACTGGCAGGTGGACCTAGTATATGTGTCCAAGTGTGGTGGAAGGTCCATGGATGTAATGTCTAGATCCCCGGTCTGACCTTCTTCACATGCGTGCCATAACACTTAGTAGATTCCATGACGTGTAGGGGTAACAGTCCCGCTGCGGGTATACCGGGGGGCTAGCATCTGCTATAAGGTCCCAACCTTTGTTTTCCGTGTAGATATGACCTAAACAAAGCTAAACCATCAAAAAAGTGCGTTGTCTGAACCTCGTACAAAGAAAGCTACAGGGGTAGCCCCACGTGCCCCACCGACTAGGGTTTCGCTGGAAAAGGACCGCCGGAGCTCCGGAATCCCACTAGAACTTGCACGTGGACCTAGTATATGTGTCCAATTGTGGTGGAAGGTCCATGGATGTAATGTCTAGATCCCCGGTCTGACCTTATTCACATGCGTGCGATAACACTTAGTAGATTCCTTGACCTGTAGGGGTAACAGTCCCACTGCGGGTATACCGGGGGGCTAGCATGTGCTATAAGGTCCCAACCTTTGTTTTCCATGTAGATAGGACATAAACAAAGCTAAACCATCAAAAAAGCGAGTTGTCTGAACCTCGTACAAAGAAAGCTACAGGGGTAGCCCCACGTGCCCCACCGACTAGGGTTTCGCTGGAAAAGGACCGCCGGAGCTACGGAATCCCACTAGAACTTGCACGTGGACCTAGTATATGTGTCCAAGTGTGGTGGAAGGTCCATGTATGTAATGTCTAGATCCCCGTTCTAACCTTCTTCACATGCGTGCGATAACACTTAGTAGATTCCTTGACGTGTAGGGGTAACAGTCCCGCTTGGGTATACCGGGGGCTAGCATGTGCTATAAGGTCCCAACCTTTGTTTTCCATGTAGATATGACCTAAACAAAGCTAAACCAACAAAAAAGCGCGTTGTCTGAACCTCGTACTAAGAAAGCTACAGGGGTAGACCCGCGGGCCCCACCGACTAGGGTTTCGCTGGAAAAGGACCGCCGGAGCTCCGGAATTCCAGTGGAACTTGCACGTGGACCTAGTATATGTGTCCAAGTGTGGTGGAAGGTCCATGGATGCAATGTCTAGATCCCCGGTCTGACCTTCTACACATGCGTGCGATAACACTTAGTAGGTTTATGGACGTGTAGGGGTAATTGTCCCGGTGCGGGTATACCGGGGGGCTAGCATGTGCTATAAGGTCCCAACCTTTGTTTCACATGTAGATATGATCTAAACAAAGCTAAACCAACAAAAAAGCGCGTTGTCTAAACCTCGTACTAAGAAAGCTACAGGGGTAGACCCGCGGGCGATAACACTTAGTAGATTCCCTGACGTGCAGGGGTAACAGTCCCGCTGCGGGTATACCGGGGGCTAGCATGTGCTATAAGGTCCCAACCTTTGTTTTCCATGTAGATATGACCTAAACAAAGCTAAACCAACAAAAAAGCGCATTGTCTGAACCTCGTACAAACAAAGCTAGACGGGTAGACCCGCGGGCCCCACCGACTAGGGTTTCGCTGGAAAGGATCGTCGGAGCTCCGGAATCCTACTGGAACTGGCACGTGGACCTAGTATATGTGTCCAAGAGTGGTGGAAGGTCCATGGATGCAATGTCTAGATCCCCGGTCTGACCTTCTACACATGTGTGCGATAACACTTAGTAGATTCCTTGATGTGTAGGGGTAACAGTCCCGCTGCGGGTATACCGGGGGGCTAGCATGTGCTATAAGGTCCCAACCATTGTTTTCCATGTAGATATGACCTAAACAAAGCTAAACCAACAAAAAAGCGCGTTGTCTGAACCTCGTACTAAGAAAGCTAAAGGGGTAGACCTGCGGGTGATAACACTTAGTAGATTCCTTGACGTGTAGGGGTAACAGTCCCGGTAGGGGTATACCGGGGGGCTAGCATGTGCTATAAGGTCCCAACCTTTATTTTCCATGTAGATATTGCCTAAACAAAGCTAAACCAACAAAAAAGCGCGTTGTCTTAACCTCGTACAAAGAAAGCTACAGGGGTAGACCCGCGGGCCCCACCAACTAGGGTTTCGCTGGAAAAGGACCGCCGGAGCTCCGGAATCCTACTGGAACTTGCACGTGGACCTAGTATATGTGTCCAAGTGTGGTGGAAGGTCCATGGATGTAATGTCTAGATCCCCGGTGTGACCTTATTCACATGCGTGCGATAACACTCAGTAGATTCCTTGACGGGTAGGGGTAACAGTCCCGCTGCGGGTATACCGGGGGCTAGCATGTGCTATAAGGTCCCCAACCTTTGTTTTCCATGTAGATATGACCTAAACAAAGCTAAACCAACAAAAAAGCGCGTCGTCTGAACCTCGTACAAAGAAAGCTACAGGGGTAGACCCGCGGGCCCCACCGACTAGGGTTTCGCTGGAAAAGGAACGCCGGAGCTCCGGAATCCCACTAGAACTTGCACGTGGACCTTGTATATGTGTCCAAGTGTGGTGGAAGGTCCATGGATGCAATGTCTAGATCCCCGCTCTGACCTTCTACACATGCGTGCGATAACACTTAGTAGATTCCTGGACGTGTAGGGGTAATAGTCCCGCTGCGGGTATACCGATGGGCTAGCATGTGCTATAAGGTCCCAACCTTTGTTTTCCATGTAGATATGATCTAAACAAAGCTAAAACAACAAAAAAGCGCGTTGTCTGAACCTCGTACTAAGAAAGCTATAGGGGTAGACCCGCGGGCGATAACACTTAGTAGATTCCTGGACGTGTAGGGGTAACAGTCCCGCTGCGGGTATACCGGGGGGCTAGCATGTGCTATAAGGTCCCAACCTTTGTTTTCCATGTAGATATGACCTAAACAAAGCTAAACCAACAAAAAAGCGCGTTGTCTGAACCTCGTACAAAGAAAGCTACAGCGGTAGACCCGCGGGCCCCACCGACTAGGGTTTCGCTGGAAAAGGACCGCCGGAGCTCCGGAATCCTACTGGAACTAGCACGTGGACCTAGTATATGTGTCCAAGTGTGGTGGAAGGTCCATGGATGTAATGTCTAGATCCCCGGTCTGACCTTCTTCACATGCGTGCGATAACACTTAGTAGCTTCCTTGACGTGTAGGGGTAACAGTCCCGCTGCGGGTATACCGGGGGGGCTAGCATGTGCTATAAGGTCCCAACCTTTGTTTTCCATGTAGATAGGACCTAAACAAAGCTAAACCAGCAAAAAGCGCGTTGTTTGAACCTCGAACTAAGAAAGCTACAGGGATAGACCCGCGGGCGATAACACTTAGTAAATTCCTTGACATGTCGGGGTAACAATCCCGGTGCGGGTATACTGGGGGGCTAGCATGTGCTATAAGGTCCCAACCTTTATTTTCCATGTAGATATTGCCTAAACAAAGCTAAACCAACAAAAAAGCGCGTTGTCTTAACCTCGTACAAAGAAAGCTACAGGGGTAGACCCGCGAGCCCCACCGACTAGGGTTTCGCTGGAAAAGGACCGCCGGAGCTCCGGAATCCTACTGGAACTGGCAGGTGGACCTAGTATATGTGTCCAAGTGTGGTGGAAGGTCCATGGATGTAATGTCTAGATCCCCGGTCTGACCTTCTTCACATGCGTGCCATAACACTTAGTAGATTCCATGACGTGTAGGGGTAACAGTCCCGCTGCGGGTATACCGGGGGGCTAGCATCTGCTATAAGGTCCCAACCTTTGTTTTCCGTGTAGATATGACCTAAACAAAGCTAAACCATCAAAAAAGTGCGTTGTCTGAACCTCGTACAAAGAAAGCTACAGGGGTAGCCCCACGTGCCCCACCGACTAGGGTTTCGCTGGAAAAGGACCGCCGGAGCTCCGGAATCCCACTAGAACTTGCATGTGGACCTAGTATATGTGTCCAATTGTGGTGGAAGGTCCATGGATGTAATGTCTAGATCCCCGGTCTGACCTTATTCACATGCGTGCGATAACACTTAGTAGATTCCTTGAGGTGTAGGGGTAACAGTCCCGCTGCGGGTATACCGGGGGACTAGCATGTGCTATAAGGTCCCAACCTTTGTTTTCCATGTAGATATGACCTAAACAAAGCTAAACCAACAAAAAAGCGCGTTGTCTGAACCTCGTACTAAGAAAGCTACAGGGGTAGACCCGCGGGCCCCACCGACTAGGGTTTCGCTGGAAAAGGACCGCCGGAGCTCCGGAATCCCACTGGAACTTGCACGTGGACCTAGTATATGTGTCCAAGTGTGGTGGAAGGTCCATGGATGCAATGTCTAGATCCCCGGTCTGACCTTCTACAGATGCGTGCGATAACACTTAGTAGGTTTATGGACGTGTAGGGGTAATAGTCCCGGTGCGGGTATACCGGGGGGCTAGCATGTGCTGTAAGGTCCCAACCTTTGTTTAAATGTAGATATGATCTAAACAAAGCTAAACCAACAAAAAAGCGCGTTGTCTAAACCTCGTACTAAGAAAGCTACAGGGGTAGACCCGCGGGCGATAACACTTAGTAGATTCCTGGACGTGCAGGGGTAATAGTCCCGCTGCGGGTATACCGAGGGGCTAGCATGTGCTATCAGGTCCCAACCTTTGTTTTCCATGTAGATATGATCTAAACAAAGCTAAACCAACAAAAAAGCGCGTTGTCTGAACCTCGTACTAAGAAAGCTACAGGGGTAGACCCGCGGGCGATAACACTTAGTAGATTCCTGGACGTGTAGGGGTAACAGTCCCGCTGCGGGTATACCGGGGGGCTAGCATGTGCTATAAGGTTCCAACCTTTGTTTTCCATGTAGATATGACCTAAACAAAGCTAAACCAACAATAAAGCGCGTTGTCTGAACCTCGTACAAATAAAGCTACAGGGGTAGACCCGCGGGCCCCACCGACTAGGGTTTCGCTAGAAAAGGACCGCCGGAGCTCCGGAATCCTACTGGAACTAGCACGTGGACCTAGTATATGTGTCCAAGTGTGGTGGAAGGTCCATGGATGTAATGTCTAGATCCCCGGTTTGACCTTCTTCACATGTGTGCGATAACACTTAGTAGATTCCTTGACGTGTAGGGGTAACAGTCCCGCTGCGGGTATACCGGGGGGGCTAGCATGTGCTATAAGGTCCCAACCTTTGTTTTCCATGTAGATAGGACCTAAACAAAGCTAAACCAACAAAAAGCGCGTTGTTTGAACCTCGTACTAAGAAAGCTACAGGGGTAGACCCGCGGGCGATAACACTTAGTAGATTCCTTGACATGTAGGGGTAACAATCCCGCTGCGGGTATACCGGGGGGCTAGCATGTGCTATAAGGTCCCAACCTTTGTTTTCCATGTAGATATGACCTAAACAAAACTAAACCAACAAAAAAGCGCGTTATCTGAACCTCTTACAAAGAAAGCTACACGGAAAGACCCGCGGGCCCCACCGACTAGGGTTTCGCTGGAAAAGGACCGCCGGAGCTCCGGAATCCTACTGGAACTGGCACGTGGACCTAGTATATGTGTCCAAGTGTGGTGGAAGGTCCATGGATGTAATGTCTAGATCCCTGGTGTGACCTTATTCACATGCGTGCGATAACACTTAGTAGATTCCTTGACGTGTAGGGGTAATAGTCCCGCTGCGGGTATACCGGGGGCTAGCATGTGCTATAAGGTCCCAACCGTTGGTTTCCATGTAGATATGACCTAACCAAAGCTAAACCAACAAAAAAGCGCGTTGTCTGAACCTCGTACAAAGAAAGCTACAGGGGTAGACCCGCAGGCCCCACCAACTAGGGTTTCGCTGGAAAAGGACCGTCGGAGCTCCGGAATACCACTGGAACTTGCACGTGGACCTAGTATATGTGTCCAAGTGTGGTGGAAGGTCCATGGATGCAATGGCTAGATCCCCGGTCTGACCTTCTACACATGTGTGCGATAACACTTAGTAGATTACTGGACGTGTAGGGTAATAGTCCGCTTCGGGTATACCGGGGGGCTAGCATGTGCTATAAGGTCCCAACCTTTGTTTTCCATGTAGATATGATCTAAACAAAGCTAAACCAATAAAAAAGCGCGTTGTCTGAACCTCGTACTAAGAAAGCTACAGGGGTAGACCCGCGGGCGATAACACTTAGTAGATTCCTGGACGTGTAGGGGTAACAGTCCCGTTGCGGGTATACCGGGGGGCTAGCATGTGCTATAAGGTCCCAGCCTTTGTTTTCCATGTAGATATGACCTAAACAAAGCTAAACCAACAAAAAAGCGCGTTGTCTGAACCTCTACAAAGAAAGCTACAGGGGTAGATCCACGGGCCCCACCGACTAGGGTTTCGCTGGAAAAGGACCGCCGGAGCTCCGGAATCCTACTAGAACTTGCACGTGGACCTAGTATATGTGTCCAATTGTGGTGGAAGGTCCATGGATGTAATGTCTAGATCCCCGGTCTGACCTTATTCACATGCGTGCGATAACACTTAGTAGATTCCTTGACGTGTAGGGGTAACAGTCCCGCTGCGGGTATACCGGGGGACTAGCATGTGCTATAAGGTCCCAACCTTTGTTTTCCATGTAGATATGACCTAAACAAAGCTAAACCAACAAAAAAGCACGTTGTCTGAACCACGTACTAAGAAAGCTACAGGGGTAGACCCGCGGGCCCCACCAACTAGAGTTTCGCTGGAAAAGGACCGCCGGGGCTCCAGAATCCCAGTGGAACTTACACGTGGACCTAGTATATGTGTCCAATGTGTGGTGGAAGGTCCATGGATGCAATCTCTAGATCCCCGGTCTGACCTTCTACACATGCGTGCGATAGCACTTAGTAGATTCCTGGACGTGTAGGGGTAATAGTCCTGTTGCGAGTATACCGGGGGGCTAGCATGTGCTATAAGGTCCCAACCTTTGTTTTCCTTGTAGATATGATCTAAACAAAGCTAAACCAACAAAAAAGCGCGTTGTCTGAACCTCGTACTAAGAAAGCTACAGGGGTAGAACCGCATGCGATAACACTTAGTAGATTCCTTCACGTGTAGGGGTAACAGTCCCGTTGCGGGTATACCGGGGGGCTATCATGTGCTATAAGGTCACAACCTTTGTTTTCCATGTAGATATGACCTAAACAAAGCTAAACCAACAGAAAAGCGCGTTGTCTGAACATCGTACAAAGAAAGCTATAGGGGTAGACCCGCGGGCCCCACCGACTAGGGTTTCGCTGGAAAAGGACCTCTGGAGCTCCGGAATCCTACTGGAACTGGCACGTGGACCTAGTATATGTGTCCAAGTGTGGTGGAAGGTGCATGGATGCAATGTCTAGATCCCCGTCCTGACCTTCTACACATGCGTGCGATAACACTTAGTAGATTCCTTGACGTGTAGGGGTAATAGTCTCGCTGCGGGTATACCGGGGGGCTAGCATCTGCTATAAGGTCCCAACATTTGTTCACGTAGATATGATCTAAAAAAAAGGTAAAACAACAAAAAAGTGCGTTGTCTGAACCTCGTACTAAAAAAGCTACAAGGGTAGACCCGCGGGCGATAACACTTAGTAGATTCCTTGACGTGTAGGGGTAACAGTCCCGCTGCAGGTATACCGGGGGGCTAGCATGTTCTATAAGGTCCCAACCTTTGTCTTCCATGTAGATATGACCTAAACAAAGCTAAACCAACAAAAAAGCGTGTTGTCTGAACCTCGTACAAAGAAAGCTATAGGGGTAGACCCGCGGGCCACACCGACTAGGGTTTCGCTGGAAAAGGACCGCCGGAGCTCCGGAATCCTACTGGAACTGGCACGTGGATCTAGTATATGTGTCCAAGTGTGGATGCAATGTCTAGATCCCTGGTCTGACCTTCTACAGATGCGTGCGATAATAGTTAGTAGATTCCTTGACGTGTAGGGGTAATAGTCCCACTGCGGGTATACCGGGGGGCTAGCATGTGCTATAAGGTCCCAACCTTTGTTTTCCATGTAGATATGAGCTAAACAAAGCTAAACCAACAAAAAAGCGCGTTCTCTGAACCTCGTCCTAAGAAAGCTACAGGGGTAGACCCGCGGGCGATAACACTTGGTAGATTCCTGGACGTGTAGGGGTAAGAGTCCCGCTGCGGGTATACCGGGGGGCTAGCATGTGCTATAAGGTCCCAATCTTTGTTTTCCATGTAGATATGACCTAAACAAAGCTAAACCAACAAAAAAGCGCGTTGTCTGAACCTCGTACAAAGAAAGCTACAGGGGTAGACCCGCGGGCCCCACCAACTAGGGTTTCGTTGGAAAAGGACCGCCGGAGCTCCGGAATCCTACTGGAACTGGCACGTGGACCTAGTATATGTGTACAAGTGTGGTGGAAGGTGCATGGATGCAATGTCTAGATCCCCGGTCTGACCTTCTACACATGCGTGCGATAACACTTAGTAGATTCCTTCACGTGTAGGGGTAACAGTCCCGCTGCGGGTATACCAGAGGCTAGCATGTGCTATAAGGTCCCAACCTTTATTTTCCGTGTATATATGACCTAAACAAAGCTAAACCAACAAAAAAGTGCGTTGTCTGAACCTCGTACAAAGAAAGCTACAGGGGTAGACCCACGTGCCCCACCGACTAGGGTTTCGCTGGAAAAGGACCGCCGAAGCTCCGGAATTCCACTAGAACTTGCACATGGACCTAGTATATGTGTCCAAGTGTGATGGAAGGTCCATGGATGAAATGTCTAGATCCCCGATCTGACCTTCTACACATGCGTGCGATAACACTTAGTAGATTCCTTGACGTGTAGGGGTAATAGTCCCGCTGTGGGTATACCGGGGGTCTAGCATGTGCTATAAGGTCCCAACCTTTGTTTTCCATGTAGATATGATCTAAAAAAAGCTAAACCAACAAAAAAATGTGTTGTCTGAACCTCGTACTAAGAAAGCTACAGGGGTAGACCCGCGAGCGATAACACTTAGTAGATTCCTGGACGTGTAGGGGTAACAGTCCCGCTGCGGGTATACCGGGGGGCTAGCATGTGCTATAAGGTCCCAACCTTTGTTTTCCATGTATATATGACCTAAACATAGCTAAACCAACAATAAAGCGCGTTGTCTGAACCTCGTACAAAGAAAGCTACAGGGGTAGACCCGCGAGCCCCACCGACTAGGGTTTCGCTGGAAAAGGACCGCCGGAGCTCCGGAATCCTACTGGAACTGGCACGTGGACCTAGTATATGTGTCCAAGTGTGGTGGAAGGTCCATGGATGTAATGTCTAGATCCCCGGTCTGACCTTCTTCACATGCGTGCGATAACACTTAGTAGATTCCTTGACGTGTAGGGGTAACAGTCCCGCTGCGGGTATACCAGGGGGCTAGCATGTGCTATAAGGTCCCAACCTTTGATTTCCATGTAGATATGACCTAAACAAAGCTAAACCAACAAAAAAGCGCGTTGTCTGAACCTCGTACTAAGAAAGCTACAGGGGTAGACCCGCGGGCCCCACCGACAAGGGTTTCGCTGGAAAAGGACCGCCGGAGCTCCGGAATCCCACTGGAACTTGCACGTGGACCTAGTATATGAGTCCAAGTGTGGTGGAAGGTCCATGGATGCAATGTCTAGATCCCCGGTCTGACCTTCTACACATGCGTGCGATAACACTTAGTAGATTCCTTGACGTGTACGGGTAACAGTCCTGCTGCGGGTATACTAGGGGGGCTAACATGTGCTATAAGGTCCCAACCTTTGTTTTCCATGTAGATAGGACCTAAACAAAGCTAAACCAACAAAAAAAGCGCGTTGTTTGAACCTCGTACTAAGAAAGCTACAGGGGTAGAACCGCGGGCGATAACACTTAGTAGATTCCTTGACATGTAGGGGTAACAATCCCGCTGCGGGTATACCGGGGGCTAGCATGTGCTATAAGGTCCCAACCTTTGGTTTCCATGTAGATATGACCTAAACAAAGCTAAACCAACAAAAAGGCGCGTTGTCTGAACCTCGTACAAAGAAAGCTTAAGGGGTAGACCCGCGGGCCCCGTGACTAGGGTTTTGCTGGAAAAGGACCACCGGAGCTCCGGAATTCTACTGGAACTGGCACGTGGACCTAGTATATGTCTCCAAGTGTGGTGGAAGGTCCATGTATGTAATGTCTAGATCCCCGGTCTGACCTTATTCACATGCGTGCGATAACACTTAGTAGATTCCTTGACGTGTAGGGGTAACAGTCCCAGTGCGGGTATACCGGGCGGCTAGCATGTGCTATAAGGTCCCAACCTTTATTTTCTATGTAGATATGACCTAAACAAAGCTAAACCAACAAAAAGCGTGTTGTCTTAACCTCGTACAAAGAAAGCTACAGGGGTAGACCCGTGGGCCCCACCGACTAGGGTTTCGCTGGAAAAGGCCCGCCGGAGCTCCGGAATCCTACTGGAACTGGCACGTGGACCTAGTATATGTGTCCAAGTGTGGTGGAAGGTCCATGGATGTAATGTCTAGATCCCCGGTGTAACCTTATTCACATGCGTGCGATAACACTTATTAGATTCCTTGACGTGTAGGGGTAACAGTCCCGCTGCGGGTATACCGGGGGCTAGCATGTGCTATAAGGTCCCCAACCTTTGTTTTCCATGTAGATATGACCTAAACAAAGCTAAACCAACAAAAAAGCGCGTTGTATGAACCTCGTACAAAGAAAGCTACAAGGGTAGATCCGCGGGCCCCACCAACTAGGGTTTCGCTGGAAAAGGACCGCCGGAGCTCCGGAATCCCACTGGAACTTGCACGTGGACCTAGTATATGTGTCCAAGTGTGGTGGAAGTTCCATGGATGCAAAGTCTAGATCCCCGCTCTGAACTTCTACACATGCGTGCGATAACACTTAGTAGATTCCTGGACGTGTAGGGGTAATAGTCCCGCTGTGGGTATACCGGGGGCTAGCATGTGCTATAAGGTCCCAACCTTTGTTTTCCATGTAGATATGATCTAAACAAAGCTAAACCAACAAAGAAGCGTGTTGTCTGAACCTCGTACTAAGAAAGGTACAGGGGTAGACCCGCGGGCGATAACACGTAGTAGATGCCTGGACGTGTAGGGGTAACAGTCCCGCTGCGGGTAAACCGGGGGGCTAGCATGTGCTATAAGGTCCCAACCTTTTTTTTCCATGTAGATATGACCTAAACAAAGCTAAACCAACAAAAAAGCGCGTTGTCTGAACCTCGTAAAAAGAAAGCTACAGGGGTAGACCCGCGGGCCCCACCGACTAGGGTTTCGGTGGAAAAGGACCGCCGGAGCTCCGGAATCCTACTAGAACTAGCACGTGGACCTAGTATATGTGTCCAAGTGTGGTGGAATGTCCATGGATGTAATGTCTACATCCCCGGTCTGACCTTCTTCACATGCGTGCGATAACACTTAGTAGATTCCTGGACGTGTAGGGGTAACAGTCCCGCTGCGGGTATACCGGGGGGCTAGCATGTGCTATAAGGTCCCAACCTTTGTTTTCCATGTAGATAGGACATAAACAAAGCTAAACCATCAAAAAAGCGCGTTGTCTGAACCTCGTACAAAGAAAGCTACAGGGGTAGCCCCACGTGCCCCACCGACTAGGGTTTCGCTGGAAAAGGACCGCCGGAGCTACGGAATCCCACTAGAACTTGCACGTGGACCTAGTATATGTGTGCAAGTGTGTTGGAAG
Organism: Avena eriantha; assembly: GCA_910589775.1. Lineage (NCBI taxonomy): Eukaryota > Viridiplantae > Streptophyta > Magnoliopsida > Poales > Poaceae > Avena > Avena eriantha. Next base: position 124,767 of record CAJUXJ010001459.1, read on the forward strand.
GTCCATGTATGTAATGTCTAGATCCCCGTTCTAACCTTCTTCACATGCGTGCGATAACACTTAGTAGATTCCTTGACGTGTAGGGGTAACAGTCCCGCTTGGGTATACCGGGGGCTAGCATGTGCTATAAGGTCCCAACCTTTGTTTTCCATGTAGATATGACCTAAACAAAGCTAAACCAACAAAAAAGCGCGTTGTCTGAACCTCGTACTAAGAAAGCTACAGGGGTAGACCCGCGGGCCCCACCGACTAGGGTTTCGCTGGAAAAGGACCGCCGGAGCTCCGGAATTCCAGTGGAACTTGCACGTGGACCTAGTATATGTGTCCAAGTGTGGTGGAAGGTCCATGGATGCAATGTCTAGATCCCCGGTCTGACCTTCTACACATGCGTGCGATAACACTTAGTAGGTTTATGGACGTGTAGGGGTAATTGTCCCGGTGCGGGTATACCGGGGGGCTAGCATGTGCTATAAGGTCCCAACCTTTGTTTCACATGTAGATATGATCTAAACAAAGCTAAACCAACAAAAAAGCGCGTTGTCTAAACCTCGTACTAAGAAAGCTACAGGGGTAGACCCGCGGGCGATAACACTTAGTAGATTCCCTGACGTGTAGGGGTAACAGTCCCGCTGCGGGTATACCGGGGGACTAGCATGTGCTATAAGGTCCCAACCTTTGTTTTCCATGTAGATATGACCTAAACAAAGCTAAACCAACAAAAAAGCGCGTTGTCTGAACCTCGTACAAAGAAAGCTACAGGGGTAGACCCGCGGGCCCCACCGACTAGGGTTTCGTTGGAAAAGGACCGCCGGAGCTCCGGAATCCTACTGGAACTGGCACGTGGACCTAGTATATGTGTACAAGTGTGGTGGAAGGTGCATGGATGCAATGTCTAGATCCCCGGTCTGACCTTCTACACATGCGTGCGATAACACTTAGTAGATTCCTTCACGTGTAGGGGTAACAGTCCCGCTGCGGGTATACCAGGAGGCTAGCATGTGCTATAAGGTCCCAACCTTTATTTTCCTTGTATATATGACCTAAACAAAGCTAAACCAACAAAAAAGTGTGTTGTCTGAACCTCGTACAAAGAAAGCTACAGGGGTAGACCCACGTGCCCCACCGACTAGGGTTTCGCTGGAAAAGGACCGCCGGAGCTCCGGAATTCCACTAGAACTTGCACATGGACCTAGTATATGTGTGCCAAGTGTGATGGAAGGTCCATGGATGTAATGTCTAGATCCCGTTCTAACCTTCTTCACATGCGTGCGATAACACTTAGTAGATTCCTTGACGTGTAGGGGTAACAGTCCCGCTTGGGTATACCGGGGGCTAGCATGTGCTATAAGGTCCCAACCTTTGTTTTCCATGTAGATATGACCTAAACAAAGCTAAACCAACAAAAAAGCGCGTTGTCTGAACCTCGTACTAAGAAAGCTACAGGGGTAGACCCGCGGGCCCCACCGACTAGGGTTTCGCTGGAAAAGGACCGCCGGAGCTCCGGAATTCCAGTGGAACTTGCACGTGGACCTAGTATATGTGTCCAAGTGTGGTGGAAGGTCCATGGATGCAATGTCTAGATCCCCGGTCTGACCTTCTACACATGCGTGCGATAACACTTAGTAGGTTTATGGACGTGTAGGGGTAATTGTCCCGGTGCGGGTATACCGGGGGGCTAGCATGTGCTATAAGGTCCCAACCTTTGTTTCACATGTAGATATGATCTAAACAAAGCTAAACCAACAAAAAAGCGCGTTGTCTAAACCTCGTACTAAGAAAGCTACAGGGGTAGACCCGCGGGCGATAACACTTAGTAGATTCCCTGACGTGTAGGGGTAACAGTCCCGCTGGGGGTATACCGGGGGACTAGCATGTGCTATAAGGTCCCAACCTTTGTTTTCCATGTAGATATGACCTAAACAAAGCTAAACCAACAAAAAAGCACGTTGTCTGAACCTCGTACTAAGAAAGCTACAGGGGTAGACCCGCAGGCCCCACCGACTAGAGTTTCGCTGGAAAAGGACCGCCGGGGCTCCAGAATCCCAGTGGAACTTACACGTGGACCTAGTATATGTGTCCAATGTGTGGTGGAAGGTCCATGGATGCAATCTCTAGATCCCCGGTCTGACCTTCTACACATGCGTGCGATAACACTTAGTAGATTCCTGGACGTGTAGGGGTAATAGTCCTGTTGCGAGTATACCGGGGGGCTAGCATGTGCTATAAGGTCCCAACCTTTGTTTTCCTTGTAGATATGATCTAAACAAAGCTAAACCAACAAAAAAGCGCGTTGTCTGAACCTCGTACTAAGAAAGCTACAGGGGTAGAACCGCATGCGATAACACTTAGTAGATTCCTTCACGTGTAGGGGTAACAGTCCCGTTGCGGGTATACCGGGGGGCTATCATGTGCTATAAGGTCACAACCTTTGTTTTCCATGTAGATATGACCTAAACAAAGCTAAACCAACAAAAAAGCGCGTTGTCTGAACATCGTACAAAGAAAGCTATAGGGGTAGACCCGCGGGCCCCACCGACTAGGGTTTCGCTGGAAAAGGACCTCTGGAGCTCCGGAATCCTACTGGAACTGGCACGTGGACCTAGTATATGTGTCCAAGTGTGGTGGAAGGTGCATGGATGCAATGTCTAGATCCCCGTCCTAACCTTCTACACATGCGTGCGATAACACTTAGTAGATTCCTTGACGTGTAGGGGTAATAGTCTCGCTGCGGGTATACCGGGGGGCTAGCATGTGCTATAAGGTCCCAACATTTGTTCATGTAGATATGATCTAAAAAAAAGGTAAAACAACAAAAAAGTGCGTTGTCTGAACCTCGTACTAAGAAAGCTACAGGGGTAGACCCGCGGGCGATAACACTTAGTAGATTCCTTGACGTGTAGGGGTAACAGTCCCGCTGCAGGTATACCGGGGGGCTAGCATGTTCTATAAGGTCCCAACCTTTGTCTTCCATGTAGATATGACCTAAACAAAGCTAAACCAACAAAAAAGCGTGTTGTCTGAACCTCGTACAAAGAAAGCTATAGGGGTAGACCCGCGGGCCCCACCGACTAGGGTTTCGCTGGAAAAGGACCGCCGGAGCTCCGGAATCCTACTGGAACTGGCACGTGGATCTAGTATATGTGTCCAAGTGTGGATGCAATGTCTAGATCCCTGGTCTGACCTTCTACAGATGCGTGCGATAATAGTTAGTAGATTCCTTGACGTGTAGGGGTAATAGTCCCACTGCGGGTATACCGGGGGGCTAGCATGTGCTATAAGGTCCCAATCTTTGTTTTCCATGTAGATATGACCTAAACAAAGCTAAACCAACAAAAAAGCGCGTTGTCTGAACCTCGTACAAAGAAAGCTACAGGGGTAGACCCGCGGGCCCCACCGACTAGGGTTTCGCTGGAAAAGGACCGCCGGAGCTCCGGAATCCTACTGGAACTGGCACGTGGACCTAGTATATGTGTACAAGTGTGGTGGAAGGTGCATGGATGCAATGTCTAGATCCCTGGTCTGACCTTCTACACATGCGTGCGATAACACTTAGTAGATTCCTTCACGTGTAGGGGTAACAGTCCCGCTGCGGGTATACCGGAGGCTAGCATGTGCTATAAGGTCCCAACCTTTATTTTCCGTGTATATATGACCTAAACAAAGCTAAACCAACAAAAAAGTGCGTTGTCTGAACCTCGTACAAAGAAAGCTACAGGGGTAGACCCACGTGCCCCACCGACTAGGGTTTCGCAGGAAAAGGACCGCCGAAGCTCCGGAATTCCACTAGAACTTGCACATGGACCTAGTATATGTGTCCAAGTGTGATGGAAGGTCCATGGATGAAATGTCTAGATCCCCATTCTGACCTTCTACACATGCGTGCGATAACACTTAGTAGATTCCTTGACGTGTAGGGGTAATAGTCCCGCTGTGGGTATACCGGGGGTCTAGCATGTGCTATAAGGTCCCAACCTTTGTTTTCCATGTAGATATGATCTAAACAAAGCTAAACCAACAAAAAAATGTGTTGTATGAACCTCGTACTAAGAAAGCTACAGGGGTAGACCCGCGAGCGATAACACTTAGTAGATTCCTGGACGTGTAGGGGTAACAGTCCCGCTGCGGGTATACCGGGGGGCTAGCATGTGCTATAAGGTCCCAACCTTTGTTTTCCATGTATATATGACCTAAACATAGCTAAACCAACAATAAAGCGCGTTGTCTGAACCTCGTACAAAGAAAGCTACAGGGGTAGACCCGCGAGCCCCACCGACTAGGGTTTCGCTGGAAAAGGACCGCCGGAGCTCCGGAATCCTACTGGAACTGGCACGTGGACCTAGTATATGTGTCCAAGTGTGGTGGAAGGTCCATGGATGTAATGTCTAGATCCCCGGTCTGACCTTCTTCACATGTGTGCGATAACACTTAGTAGATTCCTTGACGTGTAGGGGTAACAGTCCCGCTGCGGGTATACCAGGGGGCTAGCATGTGCTATAAGGTCCCAACCTTTGATTTCCATGTAGATATGACCTAAACAAAGCTAAACCAACAAAAAATCGCGTTGTCTGAACCTCGTACTAAGAAAGCTACAGGGGTAGACCCGCGGGCCCCACCGACAAGGGTTTCGCTGGAAAAGGACCGCCGGAGCTCCGGAATCCCACTGGAACTTGCACGTGGACCTAGTATATGAGTCCAAGTGTGGTGGAAGGTCCATGGATGCAATGTCTAGATCCCCGGTCTGACCTTCTACACATGCGTGCGATAACACTTAGTAGATTCCTTGACGTGTACGGGTAACAGTCCCGCTGCGGGTATACCAGGGGGGCTAACATGTGCTATAAGGTCCCAACCTTTGTTTTCCATGTAGATAGGACCTAAACAAAGCTAAACCAACAAAAAAAGCGCGTTGTTTGAACCTCGTACTAAGAAAGCTACAGGGGTAGACCCGCGGGCGATAACACTTAGTAGATTCCTTGACATGTAGGGGTAACAATCCCGCTGCGGGTATACCGGGGGGCTAGCATGTGCTATAAGGTCCCAACCTTTGTTTTCCATGTAGATATGACCTAAACAAAGCTAAACCAACAAAAAAGCGCGTTGTCTGAACCTCGTACAAAGAAAGCTACAGGGGTAGACCCGCGGGCCCCACCGACTAGGGTTTCGCTGGAAAAGGACCGCCGGAGCTCCGGAATCCTACTGGAACTGGTACGTGGACCTAGTATATGTTTCCAAGTGTGGTGGAAGGTCCATGGATGTAATGTCTAGATCCCCGGTGTGACCTTATTCAAATGCGTGCGATAACACTTAGTAGATTCCTTGACGTGTAGGGGTAACAGTCCCGCTGCGGGTATACCGGGGGCTAGCATGTGCTATAAGGTCCCAACCTTTGGTTTCCATGTAGATATGACCTAAACAAAGCTAAACCAACAAAAAGGCGCGTTGTCTGAACCTCGTACAAAGAAAGCTAAAGGGGTAGACCCGCGGGCCCCGCCGACTAGGGTTTTGCTGGAAAAGGACCACCGGAGCTCCGGAATTCTACTGTAACTGGCACGTGGACCTAGTATATGTGTCCAAGTGTGGTGGAAGGTCCATGGATGTAATGTCTAGATCCCCGGTCTGACCTTATTCACATGCGTGCGATAACACTTAGTAGATTCCTTGACGTGTAGGGGTAACAGTCCCGCTGCGGGTATACCGGGGGGCTAGCATGTGCTATAAGGTCCCAACCTTTGTTTTCCGTGTAGATATGACCTAAACAAAGCTAAACCATCAAAAAAGCGCGTTGTCTGAACCTCGTACAAAGAAAGCTACAGGGGTAGCCCCACGTGCCCCACCGACTAGGGTTTCGCTGGAAAAGGACCGCCGGAGCTACGGAATCCCACTAGAACTTGCACGTGGACCTAGTATATGTGTGCAAGTGTGGTGGAAGGTCCATGGATGTAATGTCTAGATCCCCGTTCTAACCTTCTTCACATGCGTGCGATAACACTTAGTAGATTCCTTGACGTGTAGGGGTAACAGTCCCGCTGCGGGTATACCGGGGGCTAGCATGTGCTATAAGGTCCCAACCTTATTTTCCATGTATATAGGACCTACACAAAGCTAAACCAACAAAAAAGTGCGTTGTCTGAACCTCGTACTAAGAAAGCTACAGGGGTAGACCCGCGGGCCCAACCGACTACGGTTTCGCTGCAAAAGGGCCGCCGGAGCTCCGAAATTCCAGTGGAACTTGCACGTGGACCTAGTATATGTGTCCAAGTGTGGTGGAAGGTCCATGGATGCAATGTAAAGATCCCCGGTCTGACCTACTACACATGCGTGCGATAACACTTAGTAGGTTTATGGACGTGTAGGGGTAATTGTCCCGGTGCGGGTATACCGGGGGGCTAGCATGTGCTATAAGGTCCCAACCTTTGTTTCACATGTAGATATGATCTAAACAAAGCTAAACCAACAAAAAAGCGCGTTGTCTAAACCTCGTACTATGAAAGCTACAGGGGTAGACCCGCGGGTGATAACACTTAGTAGATTCCTTGACGTGCAGGGGTAACAGTCCCGCTGTGGGTATACCTGGGGGGCTAGCATGTTCTATAAGGTCCCAACCTTTGTTTTCCATGTAGATATGACCTAAACAAAGCTAAACCAACAAAAAAGCGCATTGTCTGAACCTCGTACAAAGAAAGCTACACGGGTAGACCCGCGGGCCCCACCGACTAGGGTTTCGTTGGAAAGGATCGTCGAAGCTCCGGAATCCTACTGGAACTGGCACGTGGACCTAGTATATGTGTCCAAGAGTGGTGGAAGGTCCATGGATGCAATGTCTAGATCCCCGGTCTGACCTTCTACACATGTGTGCGATAACACTTAGTAGATTCCTTGATGTGTAGGGGTAACAGTCCCGCTGCGGGTATACCGGGGGGCTAGCATGTGCTATAAGGTCCCAACCTTTGTTTTCCATGTAGATATGACCTAAACAAAGCTAAACAACAAAAAAAGCGCGTTGTCTGAACCTCGTACTAAGAAAGCTAAAGGGGTAGACCTGTGGGCGATAACAGTTAGTAGATTCCTTGACGTGTAGGGGTAACAGTCCCAGTGCGGGTATACCGGGGGGCTAGCATGTGCTATAAGGTCCCAACCTTTATTTTCTATGTAGATATGACCTAAACAAAGCTAAACCAACAAAAAAGCGTGTTGTCTTAACCTCGTACAAAGAAAGCTACAGGGGTAGACTCGTGGGCCCCACCGACTAGGGTTTCGCTGGAAAAGGACCGCCGAAGCTCCGGAATCCTACTGGAACTGGCACGTGGACCTAATATATGTGTCCAAGTGTGGTGGAAGGTCCATGGATGTAATGTCTAGATCCCCGGTGTAACCTTATTCACATGCGTGCGATAACACTTATTAGATTCCTTGACGTGTAGGGGTAACAGTCCCGCTGCGGGTATACCGGGGGCTAGCATGTGCTATAAGGTCCCCAACCTTTGTTTTCCTTGTAGATATGACCTAAACAAAGCTAAACCAACAAAAAGGCGCGTTGTATGAACCTCGTACAAAGAAAGCTACAGGGGTAGACCCGCGGGCCCCACCGACTAGGGTTTCGCTGGAAAAGGACCGCCGGAGCTCCGGAATCCCACTGGAACTTGCACGTGGACCTAGTATATGTGTCCAAGTGTGGTGGAAGGTCCATGGATGCAAAGTCTAGATCCCCGCTCTGACCTTCTACACATGCGTGCGATAACACTTAGTAGATTCCTGGACGTGTAGGGGTAATAGTCCCGCTGTGGGTATACCGGGGGCTAGCATGTGCTATAAGGTCCCAACCTTTGTTTTCCATGTATATATGATCTAAACAAAGCTAAACCAACAAAAAAGCGTCTTGTCTGAACCTCGTACTAAGAAAGCTACAGGGGTAGACCCGCGGGCGATAACACGTAGTAGATGCCTGGACGTGTAGGGGTAAAAGTCCCGCTGCGGGTAAACCGGGGGGCTAGCATGTGCTATAAGGTCCCAACCTTTTTTTTCCATGTAGATATGACCTAAACAAAGCTAAACCAACAAAAAAGCGCGTTGTCTGAACCTCGTAAAAAGAAAACTACAGGGGTAGACCCGCGGGCCCCACCGACTAGGGTTTCGGTGGAAAAGGACCGCCGGAGCTCCGGAATCCTACTAGAACTAGCACGTGGACCTAGTATATGTGTCCAAGTGTGGTGGAATGTCCATGGATGTAATGTCTACATCCCCGGTCTGACCTTCTTCACATGCGTGCGATAACACTTAGTAGATTCCTGGACGTGTAGGGGTAACAGTCCCGCTGCGGGTATACCGGGGGGCTAGCATGTGCTATAAGGTCCCAACCTTTGTTTTCCATGTAGATAGGACATAAACAAAGCTAAACCATCAAAAAAGCGCGTTGTCTAAACCTCGTACAAAGAAAGATACAGGGGTAGCCCCACGTGCCCCACCGACTAGGGTTTCGCTGGAAAAGGACCGCCGGAGCTACCGAATCCCACTAGAACTTGCACGTGGACCTAGTATATGTGTGCAAGTGTGTTGGAAGGTCCATGTATGTAATGTCTAGATCCCCGTTCTAACCTTCTTCACATGCGTGCGATAACACTTAGTAGATTCCTTGACGTGTAGGGGTAACAGTCCCGCTTGGGTATACCGGGGGCTAGCATGTGCTATAAGGTCCCAACCTTTGTTTTCCATGTAGATATGACCTAAACAAAGCTAAACCAACAAAAAAGCGCGTTGTCTGAACCTCGTACTAAGAAAGCTACAGGGGTAGACCCGCGGGCCCCACCGACTAGGGTTTCGCTGGAAAAGGACCGCCGGAGCTCCGGAATTCCAGTGGAACTTGCACGTGGACCTAGTATATGTGTCCAAGTGTGGTGGAAGGTCCATGGATGCAATGTCTAGATCCCCGGTCTGACCTTCTACACATGCGTGCGATAACACTTAGTAGGTTTATGGACGTGTAGGGGTAATTGTCCCGGTGCGGGTATACCGGGGGGCTAGCATGTGCTATAAGGTCCCAACCTTTGTTTCACATGTAGATATGATCTAAACAAAGCTAAACCAACAAAAAAGCGCGTTGTCTAAACCTCGTACTAAGAAAGCTACAGGGGTAGACCCGCGGGCGATAACACTTAGTAGATTCCCTGACGTGCAGGGGTAACAGTCCCGCTGCGGGTATACCGGGGGGCTAGCATGTGCTATAAGGTCCCAACCTTTGTTTTCCATGTAGATATGACCTAAACAAAGCTAAACCAACAAAAAAGCGCATTGTCTGAACCTCGTACAAACAAAGCTAGACGGGTAGACCCGCGGGCCCCACCGACTAGGGTTTCGCTGGAAAGGATCGTCGGAGCTCCGGAATCCTACTGGAACTGGCACGTGGACCTAGTATATGTGTCCAAGAGTGGTGGAAGGTCCATGGATGCAATGTCTAGATCCCCGGTCTGACCTTCTACACATGTGTGCGATAACACTTAGTAGATTCCTTGATTTGTAGGGGTAACAGTCCCGCTGCGGGTATACCGGGGGGCTACCATGTGCTATAAGGTCCCAACCATTGTTTTCCATGTATATATGACCTAAACAAAGCTAAACCAACAAAAAAAGCGCGTTGTCTGAACCTCGTACTAAGAAAGCTAAAGGGGTAGACCTGCGGGCGATAACACTTAGTAGATTCCTTGACGTGTAGGGGTAACAGTCCCGGTAGGGGTATACCGGGGGGCTAGCATGTGCTATAAGGTCCCAACCTTTATTTTCCATGTAGATATTGCCTAAACAAAGCTAAACCAACAAAAAAGCGCGTTGTCTTAACCTCGTACAAAGAAAGCTACAGGGGTAGACCCGCGGGCCCCACCAACTAGGGTTTCGCTGGAAAAGGACCGCCGGAGCTCCGGAATCCTACTGGAACTTGCACGTGGACCTAGTATATGTGTCCAAGTGTGGTGGAAGGTCCATGGATGTAATGTCTAGATCCCCGGTGTGACCTTATTCACATGCGTGCGATAACACTCAGTAGATTCCTTGACGGGTAGGGGTAACAGTCCCGCTGCGGGTATACCGGGGGCTAGCATGTGCTATAAGGTCCCCAACCTTTGTTTTCCATGTAGATATGACCTAAACAAAGCTAAACAACAAAAAAAGCGCGTTGTCTGAACCTCGTACTAAGAAAGCTACAGGGGTAGACCTGTGGGCGATAACACTTAGTAGATTCCTTGACGTGTAGGGGTAACAGTCCCGCTGCGGGTAAACCGGGGGGCTAGCATGTGCTATAAGGTCCCAACCTTTTTTTTCCATGTAGATATGACCTAAACAAAGCTAAACCAACAAAAAAGCGCGTTGTCTGAACCTCGTAAAAAGAAAGCTACAGGGGTAGACCCGCGGGCCCCACCGACTAGGGTTTCGTTGGAAAAGGACCGCCGGAGCTCCGGAATCCTACTAGAACTAGCACGTGGACCTAGTATATGTGTCCATGTGTGGTGGAATGTCCATGGATGTAATGTCTACATCCCCGGTCTGACCTTCTTCACATGCGTGCGATAACACTTAGTAGATTCCTGGACGTGTAGGGGTAACAGTCCCGCTGCGGGTATACCGAGGGGCTAGCATGTGCTATAAGGTCCCAACCTTTGTTTTACATGTAGATATGATCTAAACAAAGCTAAACCAACAAAAAAGCGCGTTGTCTGAACCTCGTACAAAGAAAGCTACACGGGTAGACCCGCGGGCCCCACCGACTAGGGTTTCGCTGGAAAGGACCGTCGGAGCTCCGGAATCCTACTGGAACTGGCACGTGGACCTAGTATATGTGTCCAAGAGTGGTGGAAGGTCCATGGATGTAATATCTCGATCCCCGGTGTGACCTTATTCACATGCGTGCGATAACACTTAGTAGATTCCTTGACGTGTAGGGGTAACAGTCCCGCTGCGGGTATACCGGGGGCTAGCATGTGCAATAAGGTCCCCAACCTTTGTTTTCCATGTAGATATGACCTAAAAAAATCTAAACCAACAAAAAAGCGCGTTGTCTGAACCTCGTACAAAGAAAGCTACAGGGGTAGACCCGCGGGCCCCACCGACTAGGGTTTCGCTGGAAAAGGACCGCCGGAACTCCGGAATCCCACTGGAACTTGCGGGTGGACCTAGTATATGTGTCCAAGTGTGGTGGAAGGTCCATGGATGCAATGTCTTGAACCCCGCTCTGACCTTCTACACATGCGTGCGATAACACTTAGTAGATTCCTGGACGTGCAGGGGTAATAGTCCCGCTGCGGGTATACCGAGGGGCTAGCATGTGCTATCAGGTCCCAACCTTTGTTTTCCATGTAGATATGATCTAAACAAAGCTAAACCAACAAAAAAGCGCGTTGTCTGAACCTCGTACTAAGAAAGCTACAGGGGTAGACCCGCGGGCGATAACACTTAGTAGATTCCTGGACGTGTAGGGGTAACAGTCCCGCTGCGGGTATACCGGGGGGCTAGCATGTGCTATAAGGTTCCAACCTTTGTTTTCCATGTAGATATGACCTAAACAAAGCTAAACCAACAATAAAGCGCGTTGTCTGAACCTCGTACAAAGAAAGCTACAGGGGTAGACCCGCGGGCCCCACCGACTAGGGTTTCGCTGGAAAAGGACCGCCGGAGCTCCGGAATCCTACTGGAACTAGCACGTGGACCTAGTATATGTGTCCAAGTGTGGTTGAAGGTCCATGGATGTAATGTCTAGATCCCCGGTCTGACCTTCTTCACATGGGTGCGATAACACTTAGTAGATTCCTTGACGTGTAGGGGTAACAGTCCCGCTGCGGGTATACCGGGGGGGCTAGCATGTGCTATAAGGTCCCAACCTTTGTTTTCCATGTAGATAGGACCTAAACAAAGCTAAACCAACAAAAAGCGCGTTGTTTGAACCTCGTACTAAGAAAGCTACAGGGGTAGACCCGCGGGCGATAACACTTAGTAGATTCCTTGACATGTAGGGGTAACAATCCCGCTGCGGGTATACCGGGGGGCTAGCATGTGCTATAAGGTCCCAACCTTTGTTTTCCATGTAGATATGACCTAAACAAAACTAAACCAACAAAAAAGCGCGTTATCTGAACCTCTTACAAAGAAAGCTACACGGGAAAGACCCGCGGGCCCCACCGACTAGGGTTTCGCTGGAAAAGGACCGCCGGAGCTCCGGAATCCTACTGGAACTGGCATGTGGACCTAGTATATGTGTCCAAGTGTGGTGGAAGGTCCATGGATGTAATGTCTAGATCCCTGGTGTGACCTTATTCACATGCGTGCGATAACACTTAGTAGATTCCTTGACGTGTAGGGGTAATAGTCCCGCTGCGGGTATACCGGGGGCTAGCATGTGCTATAAGGTCCCAACCGTTGGTTTCCATGTAGATATGACCTAACCAAAGCTAAACCATCAAAAAAGCGCGTTGTCTGAACCTCGTACAAAGAAAGCTACAGGGGTAGACCCGCGGGCCCCACCAACTAGGGTTTCGCTGGAAAAGGACCGCCGGAGCTCCGGAATCCCACTGGAACTTGCACGTGGACCTAGTATATGTGTCCAAGTGTGGTGGAAGGTCCATGGATGCAATGTCTAGATCCCCGGTCTGACCTTCTACACATGTGTGCGATAACACTTAGTAGATTACTGGACGTGTAGGGTAATAGTCCGCTTCGGGTATACCGGGGGGCTAGCATGTGCTATAAGGTCCCAACCTTTGTTTTCCATGTAGATATGATCTAAACAAAGCTAAACCAATAAAAAAGCGCGTTGTCTGAACCTCGTACTAAGAAAGCTACAGGGGTAGAGCCGCGGGCGATAACACTTAGTAGATTCCTGGACGTGTAGGGGTAACAGTCCCGTTGCGGGTATACCGGGGGGCTAGCATGTGCTATAAGGTCCCAGCCTTTGTTTTCCATGTAGATATGACCTAAACAAAGCTAAACCAACAAAAAAGCGCGTTGTCTGAACCTCTACAAAGAAAGCTACAGGGGTAGATCCACGGGCCCCGCCGACTAGGGTTTCGCTGGAAAAGGACCGCCGGAGCTCCGGAATCCTACTAGAACTTGCACGTGGACCTAGTATATGTGTCCAATTGTGGTGGAAGGTCCATGGATGTAATGTCTAGATCCCCGGTCTGACCTTATTCACATGCGTGCGATAACACTTAGTAGATTCCTTGACGTGTAGGGGTAACAGTCCCGCTGCGGGTATACCGGGGGACTAGCATGTGCTATAAGGTCCCAACCTTTGTTTTCCATGTATATATGACCTAAACAAAGCTAAACCAACAAAAAAGCACGTTGTCTGAACCTCGTACTAAGAAAGCTATAGGGGTAGACCCGCGGGCCCCACCGACTAGAGTTTCGCTGGAAAAGGACCGCCGGGGCTCCAGAATCCCAGTGGAACTTACACGTGGACCTAGTATATGTGTCCAATGTGTGGTGGAAGGTCCATGGATGCAATCTCTAGATCCCCGGTCTAACCTTCTACACATGCGTGCGATAACACTTAGTAGATTCCTGGACGTGTAGGGGTAATAGTCCTGTTGCGAGTATACCGGGGGGCTAGCATGTGCTATAAGGTCCCAACCTTTGTTTTCCATGTAGATATGATCTATATAAAGCTAAACCAACAAAAAAGCGCGTTGTCTGACCCTCGTACTAAGAAAGCTACAGGGGTAGAACCGCATGCGATAACACTTAGTAGATTCCTTCACGTGTAGGGGTAACAGTCCCATTGCGGGTATACCGGGGGGCTATCATGTGCTATAAGGTCACAACCTTTGTTTTCCATGTAGATATGACTTAAACAAAGCTAAACCAACAAAAAAGCGCGTTGTCTGAACATCGTACAAAGAAAGCTATAGGGGTAGACCCGCGGGCCCCACCGACTAGGGTTTCGGTGGAAAAGGATCTCTGGAGCTCCGGAATCCTACTGGAACTGGCACGTGGACCTAGTATATGTGTCCAAGTGTGGTGGAAGGTGCATGGATGCAATGTCTAGATCCCCGTTCTAACCTTCTTCACATGCGTGCGATAACACTTAGTAGATTCCTTGACGTGTAGGGGTAACAGTCCCGCTTGGGTATACCGGGGGCTAGCATGTGCTATAAGGTCCCAACCTTTGTTTTCCATGTAGATATGACCTAAACAAAGCTAAACCAACAAAAAAGCGCGTTGTCCGAACCTCGTACTAAGAAAGCTACAGGGGTAGACCCGCGGGCCCCACCGACTAGGGTTTCGCTGGAAAAGGACCGCCGGAGCTCCGGAATTCCAGTGGAACTTGCACGTGGACCTAGTATATGTGTCCAAGTGTGGTGGAAGGTCCATGGATGCAATGTCTAGATCCCCGGTCTGACCTTCTACACATGCGTGCGATAACACTTAGTAGGTTTATGGACGTGTAGGGGTAATTGTCCCGGTGCGGGTATACCGGGGGGCTAGCATGTGCTATAAGGTCCCAACCTTTGTTTCACATGTAGATATGATCTAAACAAAGCTAAACCAACAAAAAAGCGCGTTGTCTAAACCTCGTACTAAGAAAGCTACAGGGGTAGACCCGCGGGCGATAACACTTAGTAGATTCCATGACGTGCAGGGGTAACAGTCCCGCTGCGGGTATACCAGGGGGCTAGCATGTGCTATAAGGTCCCAACCTTTGTTTTCCATGTAGATATGACCTAAACAAAGCTAAACCAACAAAAAAGCGCATTGTCTGAACCTCGTACAAACAAAGCTAGACGGGTAGACCCGCGGGCCCCACCGACTAGGGTTTCGCTGGAAAGGATCGTCGGAGCTCCGGAATCCTACTGGAACTGGCACGTGGACCTAGTATACGTGTCCAAGAGTGGTGGAAGGTCCATGGATGCAATGTCTAGATCCCCGGTCTGACCTTCTACACATGTGTGCGATAACACTTAGTAGATTCCTTGATTTGTAGGGGTAACAGTCCCGCTGCGGGTATACCGGGGGGCTAGCATGTGCTATAAGGTCCCAACCATTGTTTTCCATGTAGATATGACCTAAACAAAGCTAAACCAACAAAAAACCGCGTTGTCTGAACCTCGTACTAAGAAAGCTAAAGGGGTAGACCTGCGGGCGATAACACTTAGTAGATTCCCTGACGTGTAGGGGTAACAGTCCCGGTAGGGGTATACCGGGGGGCTAGCATGTGCTATAAGGTCCCAACCTTTATTTTCCATGTAGATATTGCCTAAACAAAGCTAAACCAACAAAAAAGCGCGTTGTCTTAACCTCGTACAAAGAAAGCTACAGGGGTAGACCCGCGGGCCCCACCAACTAGGGTTTCGCTGGAAAAGGACCGCCGGAGCTCCGGAATCCTACTGGAACTTGCACGTGGACCTAGTATATGTGTCCAAGTGTGGTGGAAGGTCCATGGATGTAATGTCTAGATCCCCGGTGTGACCTTATTCACATGCGTGCGATAACACTCAGTAGATTCCTTGACGGGTAGGGGTAACAGTCCCGCTGCGGGTATACCGGGGGCTAGCATGTGCTATAAGGTCCCCAACCTTTGTTTTCCATGTAGATATGACCTAAACAAAGCTAAACCAACAAAAAAGCGCGTTGTCTGAACCTCGTACAAAGAAAGCTACAGGGGTAGACCCGCGGGCCCCACCGACTAGGGTTTCGGTGGAAAAGGACCGCCGGAGCTCTGGAATCCCACTAGAACTTGCACGTGGACCTAGTATATGTGTCCAAGTGTGGTGGAAGGTCCATGGATGCAATGTCTAGATCCCCGCTCTGACCTTCTACACATGCGTGCGATAACACTTAGTAGATTCCTGGACGTGTAGGGGTAATAGTCCCGCTGCGAGTATACCGAGGGGCTAGCATGTGCTATAAGGTCCCAACCTTTGTTTTCCATGTAGATATGATCTAAACAAAGCTAAACCAAAAAAAAAGCGCGTTGTCTGAACCTCGTACTAAGAAAGCTATAGGGGTAGACCCGCGGGCGATAACACTTAGTAGATTCCTGGACGTGTAGGGGTAACAGTCCCGCTGCGGGTATACCGGGGGGCTAGCATGTGCTATAAGGTCCCAACCTTTGTTTTCCATGTAGATATGACCTAAACAAAGCTAAACCAACAAAAAAGCGCGTTGTCTGAACCTCGTACAAAGAAAGCTACAGCGGTAGACCCACGGGCCCCACCGACTAGGGTTTCGCTGGAAAAGGACCGCCGGAGCTCCGGAATCCTACTGGAACTAGCACGTGGACCTAGTATATGTGTCCAAGTGTGGTGGAAGGTCCATGGATGTAATGTCTAGATCCCCGGTCTGACCTTCTTCACATGCGTGCGATAACACTTAGTAGCTTCCTTGACGTGTAGGGGTAACAGTCCCGCTGCGGGTATACCGGGGGGGCTAGCATGTGCTATAAGGTCCCAACCTTTGTTTTCCATGTAGATAGGACCTAAACAAAGCTAAACCAGCAAAAAGCGCGTTGTTTGAACCTCGTACTAAGAAAGCTACAGGGGTAGACCCGCGGGCGATAACACTTAGTAAATTCCTTGACATGTCGGGGTAACAATCCCGGTGCGGGTATACTGGGGGGCTAGCATGTGCTATAAGGTCCCAACCTTTATTTTCCATGTAGATATTGCCTAAACAAAGCTAAACCAACAAAAAAGCGCGTTGTCTTAACCTCGTACAAAGAAAGCTACAGGGGTAGACCCGCGAGCCCCACCGACTAGGGTTTCGCTGGAAAAGGACCGCCGGAGCTCCGGAATCCTACTGGAACTGGCAGGTGGACCTAGTATATGTGTCCAAGTGTGGTGGAAGGTCCATGGATGTAATGTCTAGAACCCCGGTCTGACCTTCTTCACATGCGTGCCATAACACTTAGTAGATTCCTTGACGTGTAGGGGTAACAGTCCCGCTGCGGGTATACCAGGGGGCTAGCATCTGCTATAAGGTCCCAACCTTTGTTTTCCGTGTAGATATGACCTAAACAAAGCTAAACCATCAAAAAAGCGCGTTGTCTGAACCTCGTACAAAGAAAGCTACAGGGGTAGCCCCACGTGCCCCACCGACTAGGGTTTCGCTGGAAAAGGACCGCCGGAGCTCCGGAATCCCACTAGAACTTGCACGTGGACCTAGTATATGTGTGCAAGTGTGGTGGAAGGTCCATGGATGTAATGTCTAGATCCCCGTTCTAACCTTCTTCACATGCGTGCGATAACACTTAGTAGATTCCTTGACGTGTAGGGGTAACAGTCCCGCTGCGGGTATACCCGGGGCTAGCATGTGCTATAAGGTCCCAACCTTTGTTTTCCATGTAGATATGACCTAAACAAAGCTAAACCAACAAAAAAGCGCGTTGTCTGAACCTCGTACTAAGAAAGCTACAGGGGTAGACCCGCGGGCCCCACCGACTAGGGTTTCGCTGGAAAAGGACCGCCGGAGCTCCGGAATTCCAGTGGAACTTGCACGTGGACCTAGTATATGTGTCCAAGTGTGGTGGAAGGTCCATGGATGCAATGTCTAGATCCCCGGTCTGACCTTCTACACATGCGTGCGATAACACTTAGTAGGTTTATGGACGTGTAGGGGTAATTGTCCCGGTGCGGGTATACCGGGGGGCTAGCATGTGCTATAAGGTCCCAACCTTTGTTTACATGTAGATATGATCTAAACAAAGCTAAACCAACAAAAAAGCGCGTTGTCTAAACCTCGTACTAAGAAAGCTACAGGGGTAGACCCGCGGGCGATAACACTTAGTAGATTCCTTGACGTGCAGGGGTAACAGTCCCGCTGCGGGTATACCGGGGGGCTAGCATGTGCTATAAGGTCCCAACCTTTTGTTTTCCATGTAGATATGACCTAAACAAAGCTAAACCAACAAAAAAGCGCGTTGTCTAAACCTCGTACAAAGAAAGCTACACGGGTAGACCCGCGGGCCCCACCGACTAGGGTTTCGCTGGAAAGGACCGTCGGAGCTCCGGAATCCTACTGGAACTGGCACGTGGACCTAGTATATGTGTCCAAGAGTGGTGGAAGGTCCATGGATGTAATATCTCGATCCCCGGTGTGACCTTATTCACATGCGTGCGATAACACTTAGTAGATTCCTTGACGTGTAGGGGTAACAGTCCCGCTGCGGGTATACCGGGGGCTAGCATGTGCAATAAGGTCCCCAACCTTTGTTTTCCATGTAGATATCACCTAAACAAATCTAAACCAACAAAAAAGCGCGTTGTCTGAACCTCGTACAAAAAAGCTACAGGGGTAGACCCGCGGGCCCCACCGACTAGGGTTTCGCTGGAAAAGGACCGCCGGAGCTCCGGAATCCCACTGGAACTTGCGGGTGGACCTAGTATATGTGTCCAAGTGTGGTGGAAGGTCCATGGATGCAATGTCTTGAACCCCACTCTGACCTTCTACACATGCGTGCGATAACACTTAGTAGATTCCTGGACGTGCAGGGGTAATAGTCCCGCTGCGGGTATACCGAGGGGCTAGCATGTGCTATCAGGTCCCAACCTTTGTTTTCCATGTAGATATGATCTAAACAAAGCTAAACCAACAAAAAAGCGCGTTGTCTGAACCTCGTACTAAGAAAGCTACAGGGGTAGACCCGCGGGCGATAACACTTAGTAGATTCCTGGACGTGTAGGGGTAACAGTCCCGCTGCGGGTATACCGGGGGGCTAGCATGTGCTATAAGGTTCCAACCTTTTTTTTCCATGTAGATATGACCTAAACAAAGCTAAACCAACAATAAAGCGCGTTGTCTGAACCTCGTACAAAGAAAGCTACAGGGGTAGACCCGCGGGCCCCACCGACTAGGGTTTCGCTGGAAAAGGACCGCCGGAGCTCCGGAATCCTACTGGAACTAGCACGTGGACCTAGTATATGTGTCCAAGTGTGGTGGAAGGTCCATGGATGTAATGTCTAGATCCCCGGTCTGACCTTCTTCACATGTGTGCGATAACACTTAGTAGATTCCTTGACGTGTAGGGGTAACAGTCCCGCTGCGGGTATACCGGGGGGGCTAGCATGTGCTATAAGGTCCCAACCTTTGTTTCCATGTAGATAGGACCTAAACAAAGCTAAACCAACAAAAAGCGCGTTGTTTGAACCTCGTACTAAGAAAGCTACAGGGGTAGACCCGCGGGCGATAACACTTAGTAGATTCCTTGACATGTAGGGGTAACAATCCCGCTGCGGGTATACCGGGGGGCTAGCATGTGCTATAAGGTCCCAACCTTTGTTTTCCATGTAGATATGACCTAAACAAAACTAAACCAACAAAAAAGCGCGTTATCTGAACCTCTTACAAAGAAAGCTACACGGAAAGACCCGCGGGCCCCACCGACTAGGGTTTCGCTGGAAAAGGACCGCCGGAGCTCCGGAATCCTACTGGAACTGGCACGTGGACCTAGTATATGTGTCCAAGTGTGGTGGAAGGTCCATGGATGTAATGTCTAGATCCCTGGTGTGACCTTATTCACATGCGTGCGATAACACTTAGTAGATTCCTTGACGTGTAGGGGTAATAGTCCCGCTGCGGGTATACCGGGGGCTAGCATGTGCTATAAGGTCCCAACCGTTGGTTTCCATGTAGATATGACCTAACCAAAGCTAAACCAACAAAAAAGCGCGTTGTCTGAATCTCGTACAAAGAAAGCTACAGGGGTAGACCCGCGGGCCCCACCAACTAGGGTTTCGCTGGAAAAGGACCGCCGGAGCTCCGGAATCCCACTGGAACTTGCACGTGGACCTAGTATATGTGTCCAAGTGTGGTGGAAGGTCCATGGATGCAATGTCTAGATCCCCGGTCTGACCTTCTACACATGTGTGCGATAACACTTAGTAGATTACTGGACGTGTAGGGTAATAGTCCGCTTCGGGTATACCGGGGGGCTAGCATGTGCTATAAGGTCCCAACCTTTGTTTTCCATGTAGATATGATCTAAACAAAGCTAAACCAATAAAAAATCGCGTTGTCTGAACCTCGTACTAAGAAAGCTACAGGGGTAGACCCGCGGGCGATAACACTTAGTAGATTCCTGGACGTGTAGGGGTAACAGTCCCGCTGCGGGTATACCGGGGGGCTAGCATGTGCTATAAGGTCCCAATCCTTTGTTTTCCATGTAGATATGACCTAAACAAAGCTAAACCAACAAAAAAGCGCGTTGTCTGAACCTCTACAAAGAAAGCTACAGGGGTAGACCCGCGGGCCCCACCGACTAGGGTTTCGCTGGAAAAGGACCGCCGGAGCTCCGGTATCCTACTGGAACTGGCACGTGGACCTAGTATATGTGTCCAAGTGTGGTGGAAGGTCCATGGATGTAATGTCTAGATCCCCGGTCTGACCTTATTCACATGCGTGCGATAACACTTAGTAGATTCCTTGACGTGTAGGGGTAACAGTCCCGCTGCGGGTATACCGGGGGACTAGCATGTGCTATAAGGTCCCAACCTTTGTTTTCCATGTAGATATGACCTAAACAAAGCTAAACCAACAAAAAAGTGTGTTGTCTGAACCTCGTACAAAGAAAGCTATAGGGGTAGACCCATGTGCCCCACCGACTAGGGTTTCGCTGGAAAAGGACCGCCGGAGCTCCGAAATCCTACTGGAACTGGCACGTGGACCTACTATATGTGTACAAGTGTGGTGGAAGGTGCATGGATGCAATGTCTAGATCCCCGGTCTGACCTTCTACACATGCGTGCGATAACACTTAGTAGATTCCTGGACGTGTAGGGGTAATAGTCCTGCTGCGGGTATACCGGGGGGCTAGCATGTGCTATAAGGTCACAACCTTTGTTTTCCATGTAGATATGACCTAAACAAAGCTAAACCAACAAAAAAGCGCGTTGTCTGAACCTCGTACAAAGAAAGCTACAGGGGTAGACCCGCGGGCCCCACCGACTAGGGTTTCGCTGGAAAAGGACCGCCGGAGCTCCGGAATCCTACTGGATCTGGCACGTGGATCTAGTATATGTGTCCAAGTGTGGATGCAATGTCTAGATCCCTCGTCTGACCTTCTACACATGCGCGCGATAACAGCTAGTAGATTCCTTGACGTGTAGGGGTAATAGTCTCGCTGCGGGTATACCGGGGGGCTAGCATGTGCTATAAGGTCCCAACCTTTGTTTTCCATGTAGATATGAGCTAAGAAAAGCTAAACCAACAAAAAAGCGCGTTGTCTGAACCTCGTCCTAAGAAAGCTACAGGGGTAGACCCGCGGGCGATAACACTTAGTAGATTCCTGGACGTGTAGGGGTAAGAGTCCCGCTGCGGGTATACCGGGGGGCTAGCATGTGCTATAAGGTCCCAATATTTGTTTTCCATGTAGATATGACCTAAACAAAGCTAAACCAACAAAAAAGCGCGTTGTCTGAACCTCGTACAAAGAAAGCTACAGGGGTAGACCCGCGGGCCCCATCGACTAGGGTTTCGCTGGAAAAGGACCGCCGGAGCTCCGGTATCCTACTGGAACTGGCACGTGGACCTAGTATATGTGTCCAAGTGTGGTGGAGGGTCCATGGATATAATGTTTAGATCCCCGGTCTGACCTTATTCATATGCGTGCGATAACACTTAGTAGATTCCTTGACGTGTAGGGGTAACAGTCCCGCTGCGGGTATACCGGAGGCTAGCATGTGCTATAAGGACCCAACCTTTGTTTTCCGTGTAGATATTACCTAAACAAAGCTAAACCAACAAAAAAGTGCGTTGTCTGAACCTCGTACAAAGAAAGCTATAGGGGTAGACCCACGTGCCCCACCGACTAGGGTTTCGCTGGAAAAGGACCGCCGGAGCTCCGGAATCCCACTAGAACTTGCACGTGGACCTAGTATATGTGTCCAAGTGTGATGGAAGGTCCATGGATGAAATGTCTAGATCCCCGATCTGACCTTCTACACATGCGTGCGATAACACTTAGTAGATTCCTGGACGTGTAGGGGTAATAGTCCCGCTGCGGGTATACCGGGGGGCTAGCATGTGCTATAAGGTCCCAATCCTTTGTTTTCCATGTAGATATGATCTAAACAAAGCTAAACCAACAAAAAAATGTGTTGTCTGAACCTCGTACTAAGAAAGCTACAGGGGTAGACCCGCGAGCGATAACACTTAGTAGATTCCTGGACGTGTAGGGGTAACAGTCCCGCTGCGGGTATACCGGGGGGCTAGCATGTGCTATAAGGTCCCAGCCTTTGTTTTCCATGTAGATATGACCTAAACATAGCTAAACCAACAATAAAGCGCGTTGTCTGAACCTCGTACAAAGAAAGCTACAGGGGTAGACCCGCGAGCCCCACCGACTAGGGTTTCGCTGGAAAAGGACCGCCGGAGCTCCGGAATCCTACTGGAATTGGCACGTGGACCTAGTATATGTGTCCAACTGTGGTGGAAGGTCCATGGATGTAATGTCTAGATCCCCGGTCTGACCTTCTTCACATGCGGGCGATAACACTTAGTAGATTCCTGGACGTGTAGGGGTAACAGTCCTGTTGCGGGTATACCGAGGGGCTAGCATGTGCTATAAGGTCCCAGCCTTTGTTTTCCATGTAGATATGACCTAAACAAAGCTAAACCAACAAAAAAGCGCGTTGTCTGAACCTCTACAAAGAAAGCTACAGGGGTAGATCCACGGGCCCCACCGACTAGGGTTTCGCTGGAAAAGGAGCGCCGGAGCTCCGGAATCCTACTAGAACTTGCACGTGGACCTAGTATATGTGTCCAATTGTGGTGGAAGGTCCATGGATGTAATGTCTAGATCCCCGGTCTGACCTTATTCACATGCGTGCGATAACACTTAGTAGATTCCCTGACGTGCAGGGGTAACAGTCCCGCTGCGGGTATACCGGGGGGCTAGCATGTGCTATAAGGTCCCAACCTTTGTTTTCCATGTAGATATGACCTAAACAAAGCTAAACCAACAAAAAAGCACGTTGTCTGAACCTCGTACTAAGAAAGCTACAGGGGTAGACCTACGGGCCCCACCGACTAGAGTTTCGCTGGAAAAGGACCGCCGGGGCTCCAGAATCCCAGTGTAACTTACACGTGGACCTAGTATATGTGTCCAATGTGTGGTGGAAGGTCCATGGATGCAATCTCTAGATCCCCGGTCTGACCTTCTACACATGCGTGCTTATAACACTTAGTAGATTCCTGGACGTGTAGGGGTAATAGTCCTGTTGCGAGTATACCGGGGGCTAGCATGTGCTATAAGGTCCCAACCTTTGTTTTCCTTGTAGATATGATCTAAACAAAGCTAAACCAACAAAAAAGCGCGTTGTCTGAACCTCGTACTAAGAAAGCTACAGGGGTAGAACCGCATGCGATAACACTTAGTAGATTCCTTCACGTGTAGGGGTAACAGTCCCGTTGCGGGTATACCGGGGGGCTATCATGTGCTATAAGGTCACAACCTTTGTTTTCCATGTAGATATGACCTAAACAAAGCTAAACCAACAAAAAAGCGCGTTGTCTGAACATCGTACAAAGAAAGCTATAGGGGTAGACCCGCGGGCCCCACCGACTAGGGTTTCGCTGGAAAAGGACCTCTGGAGCTCCGGAATCCTACTGGAACTGGCACGTGGACCTAGTATATGTGTCCAAGTGTGGTGGAAGGTGCATGGATGCAATGTCTAGATCCCCGTCCTGACCTTCTACACATGCGTGCGATAACACTTAGTAGATTCCTTGACGTGTAGGGGTAATAGTCTCGCTGCGGGTATACCGGGGGGCTAGCATCTGCTATAAGGTCCCAACATTTGTTGATGTAGATATGATCTAAAAAAAAGGTAAAACAACAAAAAAGCGCGTTGTCTGAACCTCGTACTAAGAAAGCTACAGGGGTAGACCCGCGGGCGATAACACTTAGTAGATTCCTTGACGTGTAGGGGTAACAGTCCCGCTGCAGGTATACCGGGGGGCTAGCATGTTCTATAAGGTCCCAACCTTTGTCTTCCATGTAGATATGACCTAAACAAAGCTAAACCAACAAAAAAGCGTGTTGTCTGAACCTCGTACAAAGAAAGCTACAGGGGTAGACCCGCGGGCCCCACCGTCTAGGGCTTCGCTGGAAAAGGACCACCGGAGCTCCGGAATACTACTGGAACTGGCACGTGGATCTAGTATATGTGTCCAAGTGTGGATGCAATGTCTAGATCCCTGGTCTGACCTTCTACAGATGCGTGCGATAATAGTTAGTAGATTCCTTGACGTGTAGGGGTAATAGTCCCGCTGCGGGTATACCGGGGGGCTAGCATATGCTATAAGGTCCCAACCTTTGTTTTCCATGTAGATATGAGCTAAACAAAGCTAAACCAACAAAAAAGCGCGTTCTCTGAACCTCGTCCTAAGAAAGCTACAGGGGTAGACCCGCGGGCGATAACACTTGGTAGATTCCTGGACGTGTAGGGGTAAGAGTCCCGCTGCGGGTATACCGGGGGGCTAGCATGTGCTATAAGGTCCCAATCTTTGTTTTCCATGTAGATATGACCTAAACAAAGCTAAACCAACAAAAAAGCGCGTTGTCTGAACCTCGTACAAAGAAAGCTACAGGGGTAGACCCGCGGGCCCCACCGACTAGGGTTTCGCTGGAAAAGGACCGCCGGAGCTCCGGAATCCTACTGGAACTGGCACGTGGACCTAGTATATGTGTACAAGTGTGGTGGAAGGTGCATGGATGCAATGTCTAGATCCCCGGTCTGACCTTCTACACATGCGTGCGATAACACTTAGTAGATTCCTTCACGTGTAGGGGTAACAGTCCCGCTGCGGGTATACCGGAGGCTAGCATGTGCTATAAGGTCCCAACCTTTATTTTCCGTGTATATATGACCTAAAAAAGCTAAACCAACAAAAAAGTGTGTTGTCTGAACCTCGTACAAAGAAAGCTACAGGGGTAGACCCACGTGCCCCACCGACTAGGGTTTCGCTGGAAAAGGACCGCCGAAGCTCCGGAATTCCACTAGAACTTGCACACGGACCTAGTATATGTGTCCAAGTGTGATGCAAGGTCCATGGATGAAATGTCTAGATCCCCGATCTGACCTTCTACACATGCGTGCGATAACACTTAGTAGATTCCTTGACGTGTAGGGGTAATAGTCCCGCTGTGGTTATACCGGGGGTCTAGCATGTGCTATAAGGTCCCAACCTTTGTTTTCCATGTAGATATGATCTAAACAAAGCTAAACCAACAAAAAAATGTGTTGTCTGAACCTCGTACTAAGAAAGCTACAGGGGTAGACCCGCGAGCGATAACACTTAGTAGATTCCTGGACGTGTAGGGGTAACAGTCCCGCTGCGGGTATACCGGGGGGCTAGCATGTGCTATAAGGTCCCAACCTTTGTTTTCCATTTATATATGACCTAAACATAGCTAAACCAACAATAAAGCGCGTTGTCTAAACCTCGTACAAAGAAAGCTACAGGGGTAGACCCGCGAGCCCCACCGACTAGGGTTTCGCTGGAAAAGGACCGCCGGAGCTCCGGAATCCTACTGGAACTGGCACGTGGACCTAGTATATGTGTCCAAGTGTGGTGGAAGGTCCATGGATGTAATGTCTAGATCCCCGGTCTGACCTTCTTCACATGCGTGCGATAACACTTAGTAGATTCCTTGACGTGTAGGGGTAACAGTCCCGCTGCAGGTATACCAGGGGGCTAGCATGTGCTATAAGGTCCCAACCTTTGATTTCCATGTAGATATGACCTAAACAAAGCTAAACCAACAAAAAAGCGCGTTGTCTGAACCTCGTACTAAGAAAGCTACAGGGGTAGACCCGCGGGCGATAACACTTAGTAGATTCCTTGACGTGTAGGGGTAACAGTCCCGCTACGGGTATACCGGGGGGCTAGCATGTGCTATAAGGTCCCAACCTTTGTTTTCCATGTAGATATGATCTAAACAAAGCTAAACCAACAAAAAAGCGCGTTGTCTGAACCTCGTACTAAGAAAGCTACAGGGGTAGACCCGCATGCGATAACACTTAGTAGATTCCTTCACGTGTAGGGGTAACAGTCCCGTTGCGGGTATACCGGGGCGCTAGCATGTGCTATAAGGTCCCAACCTTTGTTTTCCATGTAGATATGACCTAAAAAAAGCTAAACCAACAAAAAAGCGCGTTGTCTGAACATCGTACAAAGAAAGCTATAGGGGTAGACCCGCGGGCCCCACCGACTAGGGTTTCGCTGGAAAAGGGCCGCCGGAGCTCTGGAATCCTACTGGAACTGGCAAGTGGACCTAGTATATGTGTACAAGTGTGGTGGAAGGTGCATGGATGCAATGTCTAGATCCCCGGTCTGACCTTCTACACATGCGTGCGATAACACTTAGTAGATTCCTTGACGTGTAGGGGTAATAGTCTCGCTGCGGGTATACCGGGGGGCTAGCATGTGCTATAAGGTCCCAACATTTGTTTTCATGTAGATATGATCTAAAAAAAAAGGTAAAACAACAAAAAAGCGCGTTGTCTGAACCTCGTACTAAGAAAGCTATAGGGGTAGACCCGCGGACGATAACACTTAGTAGATTCCTTGACGTGTAGGGGTAACAGTCCCGCTGCAGGTATACCGGGGGGCTAGCATGTGCTATAAGGTCCCAACCTTTGTTTTCCATGTAGATATGAGCTAAACAAAGATAAACCAACAAAAAAGCGCGTTGTCTGAACCTCGTCCTAAGAAAGCTACATGGGTAGACCCGCGGGCGATAACACTTAGTAGATTCCTAGACGTGTAAGGGTAAGAGTCCCGCTGCGGGTATACCGGGGGCTAGCATGTGCTATAAGGTCCCAATCTTTGTTTTCCATGTAGATATGACCTAAACAAAGCTAAACCAACAAAAAAGCGCGTTGTCTGAACCTCGTACAAAGAAAGCTACAGGGGTAGACCCGCGGGCCCCACCAACTAGGGTTTCGCTGGAAAAGGACCGCCGGAGCTCCGGTATCCTACTGGAACTGGCACGATGGACCTAGTATATGTGTCCAAGTGTGGTGGAAGGTCCATGGATATAATGTCTAGATCCCCGGTCTGACCTTATTCACATGCGTGCGATAACACTTAGTAGATTCCTTGACGTGTAGGGGTAACAGTCCCGCTGCGGGTATACCGGAGGCTAGCATGTGCTATAAGGTCCCAACCTTTGTTTTCCGTGTAGATATGACCTAAACAAAGCTAAACCAACAAAAAAGTGTGTTGTCTGAACCTCGTACAAAGAAAGCTATAGGGGTAGACCCATGTGCCCCACCGACTAGGGTTTCGCTGGAAAAGGACCGCCGGAGCTCCGAAATCCTACTGGAACTGGCACGTGGACCTAGTATATGTGTACAAGTGTGGTGGAAGGTGCATGGATGCAATGTCTAGATCCCCGGTCTGACCTTCTACACATGCGTGCGATAACACTTAGTAGATTCCTGGACGTGTAGGGGTAATAGTCCTGCTGCGGGTATACCGGGGGGCTAGCATGTGCTATAAGGTCACAACCTTTGTTTTCCATGTAGATATGACCTAAACAAAGCTAAACCAACAAAAAAGCGCGTTGTCTGAACCTCGTACAAAGAAAGCTACAGGGGTAGACCCGCGGGCCCCACCGACTAGGGTTTCGCTGGAAAAGGACCGCCGGAGCTCCGGAATCCTACTGGATCTGGCACGTGGATCTAGTATATGTGTCCAAGTGTGGATGCAATGTCTAGATCCCTCGTCTGACCTTCTACACATGCGCGCGATAACAGCTAGTAGATTCCTTGACGTGTAGGGGTAATAGTCTCGCTGCGGGTATACCGGGGGGCTAGCATGTGCTATAAGGTCCCAACCTTTGTTTTCCATGTAGATATGAGCTAAGAAAAGCTAAACCAACAAAAAAGCGCGTTGTCTGAACCTCGTCCTAAGAAAGCTACAGGGGTAGACCCGCGGGCGATAACACTTAGTAGATTCCTGGACGTGTAGGGGTAAGAGTCCCGCTGCGGGTATACCGGGGGGCTAGCATGTGCTATAAGGTCCCAATATTTGTTTTCCATGTAGATATGACCTAAACAAAGCTAAACCAACAAAAAAGCGCGTTGTCTGAACCTCGTACAAAGAAAGCTACAGGGGTAGACCCGCGGGCCCCATCGACTAGGGTTTCGCTGGAAAAGGACCGCCGGAGCTCCGGTATCCTACTGGAACTGGCACGTGGACCTAGTATATGTGTACAAGTGTGGTGGAGGGTGCATGGATGCAATGTCTAGATCCCCGGTCTGACCTTCTACACATGCGTGCGATAACACTTAGTAGATTCCTTCACGTGTAGGGGTAACAGTCCCGCTGCGGGTATACCGGAGGCTAGCATGTGCTATAAGGTCCCAACCTTTATTTTCCGTGTATATATGACCTAAAAAAAGCTAAACCAAC
Source organism: Avena eriantha (assembly GCA_910589775.1). NCBI lineage: Eukaryota > Viridiplantae > Streptophyta > Magnoliopsida > Poales > Poaceae > Avena > Avena eriantha. The sequence goes on from CAJUXJ010001459.1 coordinate 153,162, forward strand.
AAAAAAGTGTGTTGTCTGAACCTCGTACAAAGAAAGCTACAGGGGTAGACCCACGTGCCCCACCGACTAGGGTTTCGCTGGAAAAGGACCGCCGAAGCTCCGGAATTCCACTAGAACTTGCACACGGACCTAGTATATGTGTCCATGTGTGATGCAAGGTCCATGGATGAAATGTCTAGATCCCCGATCTGACCTTCTACACATGCGTGCGATAACACTTAGTAGATTCCTTGACGTGTAGGGGTAATAGTCCCGCTGTGGTTATACCGGGGGTCTAGCATGTGCTATAAGGTCCCAACCTTTGTTTTCCATGTAGATATGATCTAAACAAAGCTAAACCAACAAAAAAATGTGTTGTCTGAACCTCGTACTAAGAAAGCTACAGGGGTAGACCCGCGAGCGATAACACTTAGTAGATTCTTGGACGTGTAGGGGTAACAGTCCCGCTGCGGGTATACCGGGGGGCTAGCATGTGCTATAAGGTCCCAGCCTTTGTTTTCCATGTAGATATGACCTAAACATTGCTAAACCAACAATAAAGCGCGTTGTCTGAACCTCGTACAAAGAAAGCTACAGGGGTAGACCCGCGAGCCCCACCGACTAGGGTTTCGCTGGAAAAGGACCGCCGGAGCTCCGGAATCCTACTGGAATTGGCACGTGGACCTAGTATATGTGTCCAACTGTGGTGGAAGGTCCATGGATGTAATGTCTAGATCCCCGGTCTGACCTTCTTCACATGCGGGCGATAACACTTAGTAGATTCGTGGACGTGTAGGGGTAACAGTCCTGTTGCGGGTATACCGAGGGGCTAGCATGTGCTATAAGGTCCCAGCCTTTGTTTTCCATGTAGATATGACCTAAACAAAGCTAAACCAACAAAAAAGCGCGTTGTCTGAACCTCTACAAAGAAAGCTACAGGGGTAGATCCACGGGCCCCACCGACTAGGGTTTCGCTGGAAAAGGACCGCCGGAGCTCCGGAATCCTACTAGAACCTGCACGTGGACCTAGTATATGTGTCCAATTGTGGTGGAAGGTCCATGGATGTAATGTCTAGATCCCCGGTCTGACCTTATTCACATGCGTGCGATAACACTTAGTAGATTCCCTGACGTGCAGGGGTAACAGTCCCGCTGCGGGTATACCGGGGGGCTAGCATGTGCTATAAGGTCCCAACCTTTGTTTTCCATGTAGATATGACCTAAACAAAGCTAAACCAACAAAAAAGCACGTTGTCTGAACCTCGTACTAAGAAAGCTACAGGGGTAGACCTACGGGCCCCACCGACTAGAGTTTCGCTGGAAAAGGACCGCCGGGGCTCCAGAATCCCAGTGTAACTTACACGTGGACCTAGTATATGTGTCCAATGTGTGGTGGAAGGTCCATGGATGCAATCTCTAGATCCCCGGTCTGACCTTCTACACATGCGTGCTTTAACACTTAGTAGATTCCTGGACGTGTAGGGGTAATAGTCCTGTTGCGGGTATACCGGGGGGCTAGCATGTGCTATAAGGTCCCAACCTTTGTTTTCCATGTAGATATGAGCTAAGAAAAGCTAAACCAACAAAAAAGCGCGTTGTCTGAACCTCGTCCTAAGAAAGCTACAGGGGTAGACCCGCGGGCGATAACACTTAGTAGATTCCTGGACGTGTAGGGGTAAGAGTCCCGCTGCGGGTATACCGGGGGGCTAGCATGTGCTATAAGGTCCCAATATTTGTTTTCCATGTAGATATGACCTAAACAAAGCTAAACCAACAAAAAAGCGCGTTGTCTGAACCTCGTACAAAGAAAGCTACAGGGGTAGACCCGCGGGCCCCATCGACTAGGGTTTCGCTGGAAAAGGACCGCCGGAGCTCCGGTATCCTACTGGAACTGGCACGTGGACCTAGTATATGTGTCCAAGTGTGGTGGAGGGTCCATGGATATAATGTTTAGATCCCCGGTCTGACCTTATTCACATGCGTGCGATAACACTTAGTAGATTCCTTGACGTGTAGGGGTAACAGTCCCGCTGCGGGTATACCGGAGGCTAGCATGTGCTATAAGGTCCCAACCTTTATTTTCCGTGTATATATGACCTAAAAAAAGCTAAACCAACAAAAAAGTGTGTTGTCTGAACCTCGTACAAAGAAAGCTACAGGGGTAGACCCACGTGCCCCACCGACTAGGGTTTCGCTGGAAAAGGACCGCCGAAGCTCCGGAATTCCACTAGAACTTGCACACGGACCTAGTATATGTGTCCATGTGTGATGCAAGGTCCATGGATGAAATGTCTAGATCCCCGATCTGACCTTCTACACATGCGTGCGATAACACTTAGTAGATTCCTTGACGTGTAGGGGTAATAGTCCCGCTGTGGTTATACCGGGGGTCTAGCATGTGCTATAAGGTCCCAACCTTTGTTTTCCATGTAGATATGATCTAAACAAAGCTAAACCAACAAAAAAATGTGTTGTCTGAACCTCGTACTAAGAAAGCTACAGGGGTAGACCCGCGAGCGATAACACTTAGTAGATTCTTGGACGTGTAGGGGTAACAGTCCCGCTGCGGGTATACCGGGGGGCTAGCATGTGCTATAAGGTCCCAGCCTTTGTTTTCCATGTAGATATGACCTAAACATTGCTAAACCAACAATAAAGCGCGTTGTCTGAACCTCGTACAAAGAAAGCTACAGGGGTAGACCCGCGAGCCCCACCGACTAGGGTTTCGCTGGAAAAGGACCGCCGGAGCTCCGGAATCCTACTGGAATTGGCACGTGGACCTAGTATATGTGTCCAACTGTGGTGGAAGGTCCATGGATGTAATGTCTAGATCCCCGGTCTGACCTTCTTCACATGCGGGCGATAACACTTAGTAGATTCGTGGACGTGTAGGGGTAACAGTCCTGTTGCGGGTATACCGAGGGGCTAGCATGTGCTATAAGGTCCCAGCCTTTGTTTTCCATGTAGATATGACCTAAACAAAGCTAAACCAACAAAAAAGCGCGTTGTCTGAACCTCTACAAAGAAAGCTACAGGGGTAGATCCACGGGCCCCACCGACTAGGGTTTCGCTGGAAAAGGACCGCCGGAGCTCCGGAATCCTACTAGAACCTGCACGTGGACCTAGTATATGTGTCCAATTGTGGTGGAAGGTCCATGGATGTAATGTCTAGATCCCCGGTCTGACCTTATTCACATGCGTGCGATAACACTTAGTAGATTCCCTGACGTGCAGGGGTAACAGTCCCGCTGCGGGTATACCGGGGGGCTAGCATGTGCTATAAGGTCCCAACCTTTGTTTTCCATGTAGATATGACCTAAACAAAGCTAAACCAACAAAAAAGCACGTTGTCTGAACCTCGTACTAAGAAAGCTACAGGGGTAGACCTACGGGCCCCACCGACTAGAGTTTCGCTGGAAAAGGACCGCCGGGGCTCCAGAATCCCAGTGTAACTTACACGTGGACCTAGTATATGTGTCCAATGTGTGGTGGAAGGTCCATGGATGCAATCTCTAGATCCCCGGTCTGACCTTCTACACATGCGTGCTTTAACACTTAGTAGATTCCTGGACGTGTAGGGGTAATAGTCCTGTTGCGAGTATACCGGGGGCTAGCATGTGCTATAAGGTCCCAACCTTTGTTTTCCTTGTAGATATGATATAAACAAAGCTAAACCAACAAAAAAGCGCGTTGTCTGAACCTCGTACTAAGAAAGCTACAGGGGTAGAACCGCATGCGATAACACTTAGTAGATTCCTTCACGTGTAGGGGTAACAGTCCCGTTGCGGGTATACCGGGGGGCTATCATGTGCTATAAGGTCACAACCTTTGTTTTCCATGTAGATATGACCTAAACAAAGCTAAACCAACAAAAAAGCGCGTTGTCTGAACATCGTACAAAGAAAGCTATAGGGGTAGACCCGCGGGCCCCACCGACTAGGGTTTCGCTGGAAAAGGACCTCTGGAGCTCCGGAATCCTACTGGAACTGGCACGTGGACCTAGTATATGTGTCCAAGTGTGGTGGAAGGTGCATGGATGCAATGTCTAGATCCCCGTCCTGACCTTCTACACATGCGTGCGATAACACTTAGTAGATTCCTTGACGTGTAGGGGTAATAGTCTCGCTGCGGGTATACTGGGGGGCTAGCATCTGCTATAAGGTCCCAACATTTGTTGATGTAGATATGATCTAAAAAAAAGGTAAAACAACAAAAAAGCGCGTTGTCTGAACCTCGTACTAAGAAAGCTACAGGGGTAGACCCGCGGGCGATAACACTTAGTAGATTCCTTGACGTGTAGGGGTAACAGTCCCGCTGCAGGTATACCGGGGGGCTAGCATGTTCTATAAGGTCCCAACCTTTGTCTTCCATGTAGATATGACCTAAACAAAGCTAAACCAACAAAAAAGCGTGTTGTCTGAACCTCGTACAAAGAAAGCTACAGGGGTAGACCCGCGGGCCCCACCGTCTAGGGCTTCGCTGGAAAAGGACCACCGGAGCTCCGGAATACTACTGGAACTGGCACGTGGATCTAGTATATGTGTCCAAGTGTGGATGCAATGTCTAGATCCCTGGTCTGACCTTCTACAGATGCGTGCGATAATAGTTAGTAGATTCCTTGACGTGTAGGGGTAATAGTCCCGCTGCGGGTATACCGGGGGGCTAGCATGTGCTATAAGGTCCCAACCTTTGTTTTCCATGTAGATATGAGCTAAACAAAGCTAAACCAACAAAAAAGCGCGTTCTCTGAACCTCGTCCTAAGAAAGCTACAGGGGTAGACCCGCGGGCGATAACACTTGGTAGATTCCTGGATGTGTAGGGGTAAGAGTCCCGCTGCGGGTATACCGGGGGGCTAGCATGTGCTATAAGGTCCCAATCTTTGTTTTCCATGTAGATATGACCTAAACAAAGCTAAACCAACAAAAAAGCGCGTTGTCTGAACCTCGTACAAAGAAAGCTACAGGGGTAGACCCGCGGGCCCCACCGACTAGGGTTTCGCTGGAAAAGGACCGCCGGAGCTCCGGAATCCTACTGGAACTGGCACGTGGACCTAGTATATGTGTACAAGTGTGGTGGAAGGTGCATGGATGCAATGTCTAGATCCCCGGTCTGACCTTCTACACATGCGTGCGATAACACTTAGTAGATTCCTTCACGTGTAGGGGTAACAGTCCCGCTGCGGGTATACCGGAGGCTAGCATGTGCTATAAGGTCCCAACCTTTATTTTCCGTGTATATATGACCTAAAAAAAGCTAAACCAACAAAAAAGTGTGTTGTCTGAACCTCGTACAAAGAAAGCTACAGGGGTAGACCCACGTGCCCCACCGACTAGGGTTTCGCTGGAAAAGGACCGCCGAAGCTCCGGAATTCCACTAGAACTTGCACACGGACCTAGTATATGTGTCCAAGTGTGATGCAAGGTCCATGGATGAAATGTCTAGATCCCCGATCTGACCTTCTACACATGCGTGCGATAACACTTAGTAGATTCCTTGACGTGTAGGGGTAATAGTCCCGCTGTGGTTATACCGGGGGTCTAGCATGTGCTATAAGGTCCCAACCTTTGTTTTCCATGTAGATATGATCTAAACAAAGCTAAACCAACAAAAAAATGTGTTGTCTGAACCTCGTACTAAGAAAGCTACAGGGGTAGACCCGCGAGCGATAACACTTAGTAGATTCCTGGACGTGTAGGGGTAACAGTCCCGCTGCGGGTATACCGGGGGGCTAGCATGTGCTATAAGGTCCCAACCTTTGTTTTCCATTTATATATGACCTAAACATAGCTAAACCAACAATAAAGCGCGTTGTCTGAACCTCGTACAAAGAAAGCTACAGGGGTAGACCCGCGAGCCCCACCGACTAGGGTTTCGCTGGAAAAGGACCGCCGGAGCTCCGGAATCCTACTGGAACTGGCACGTGGACCTAGTATATGTGTCCAAGTGTGGTGGAAGGTCCATGGATGTAATGTCTAGATCCCCGGTCTGACCTTCTTCACATGCGTGCGATAACACTTAGTAGATTCCTTGACGTGTAGGGCTAACAGTCCCGCTGCAGGTATACCAGGGGGCTAGCATGTGCTATAAGGTCCCAACCTTTGATTTCCATGTAGATATGACCTAAACAAAGCTAAACCAACAAAAAAGCGCGTTGTCTGAACCTCGTACTAAGAAAGCTACAGGGGTAGACCCGCGGGCCCCACCGACTAGGGTTTCGCTGGAAAAGGACCGCCGGAGCTCCGGAATCCTACTAGAACCTGCACGTGGACCTAGTATATGTGTCCAATTGTGGTGGAAGGTCCATGGATGTAATGTCTAGATCCCCGGTCTGACCTTATTCACATGCGTGCGATAACACTTAGTAGATTCCCTGACGTGCAGGGGTAACAGTCCCGCTGCGGGTATACCGGGGGGCTAGCATGTGCTATAAGGTCCCAACCTTTGTTTTCCATGTAGATATGACCTAAACAAAGCTAAACCAACAAAAAAGCACGTTGTCTGAACCTCGTACTAAGAAAGCTACAGGGGTAGACCTACGGGCCCCACCGACTAGAGTTTCGCTGGAAAAGGACCGCCGGGGCTCCAGAATCCCAGTGTAACTTACACGTGGACCTAGTATATGTGTCCAATGTGTGGTGGAAGGTCCATGGATGCAATCTCTAGATCCCCGGTCTGACCTTCTACACATGCGTGCTTTAACACTTAGTAGATTCCTGGACGTGTAGGGGTAATAGTCCTGTTGCGAGTATACCGGAGGCTAGCATGTGCTATAAGGTCCCAACCTTTGTTTTCCTTGTAGATATGATCTAAACAAAGCTAAACCAACAAAAAAGCGCGTTGTCTGAACCTCGTACTAAGAAAGCTACAGGGGTAGAACCGCATGCGATAACACTTAGTAGATTCCTTCACGTGTAGGGGTAACAGTCCCGTTGCGGGTATACCGGGGGGCTATCATGTGCTATAAGGTCACAACCTTTGTTTTCCATGTAGATATGACCTAAACAAAGCTAAACCAACAAAAAAGCGCGTTGTCTGAACATCGTACAAAGAAAGCTATAGGGGTAGACCCGCGGGCCCCACCGACTAGGGTTTCGCTGGAAAAGGACCTCTGGAGCTCCGGAATCCTACTGGAACTGGCACGTGGACCTAGTATATGTGTCCAAGTGTGGTGGAAGGTGCATGGATGCAATGTCTAGATCCCCGTCCTGACCTTCTACACATGCGTGCGATAACACTTAGTAGATTCCTTGACGTGTAGGGGTAATAGTCTCGCTGCAGGTATACCGGGGGGCTAGCATCTGCTATAAGGTCCCAACATTTGTTGATGTAGATATGATCTAAAAAAAGGTAAAACAACAAAAAAGCGCGTTGTCTGAACCTCGTACTAAGAAAGCTACAGGGGTAGACCCGCGGGCGATAACACTTAGTAGATTCCTTGACGTGTAGGGGTAACAGTCCCGCTGCAGGTATACCGGGGGGCTAGCATGTTCTATAAGGTCCCAACCTTTGTCTTCCATGTAGATATGACCTAAACAAAGCTAAACCAACAAAAAAGCGTGTTGTCTGAACCTCGTACAAAGAAAGCTACAGGGGTAGACCCGCGGGCCCCACCGTCTAGGGCTTCGCTGGAAAAGGACCACCGGAGCTCCGGAATACTACTGGAACTGGCACGTGGATCTAGTATATGTGTCCAAGTGTGGATGCAATGTCTAGATCCCTGGTCTGACCTTCTACAGATGCGTGCGATAATAGTTAGTAGATTCCTTGACGTGTAGGGGTAATAGTCCCGCTGCGGGTATACCGGGGGGCTAGCATGTGCTATAAGGTCCCAACCTTTGTTTTCCATGTAGATATGAGCTAAACAAAGCTAAACCAACAAAAAAGCGCGTTCTCTGAACCTCGTCCTAAGAAAGCTACAGGGGTAGACCCGCGGGCGATAACACTTGGTAGATTCCTGGATGTGTAGGGGTAAGAGTCCCGCTGCGGGTATACCGGGGGGCTAGCATGTGCTATAAGGTCCCAATCTTTGTTTTCCATGTAGATATGACCTAAACAAAGCTAAACCAACAAAAAAGCGCGTTGTCTGAACCTCGTACAAAGAAAGCTACAGGGGTAGACCCGCGGGCCCCACCGACTAGGGTTTCGCTGGAAAAGGACCGCCGGAGCTCCGGAATCCTACTGGAACTGGCACGTGGACCTAGTATATGTGTACAAGTGTGGTGGAAGGTGCATGGATGCAATGTCTAGATCCCCGGTCTGACCTTCTACACATGCGTGCGATAACACTTAGTAGATTCCTTCACGTGTAGGGGTAACAGTCCCGCTGCGGGTATACCGGAGGCTAGCATGTGCTATAAGGTCCCAACCTTTATTTTCCGTGTATATATGACCTAAAAAAAGCTAAACCAACAAAAAAGTGTGTTGTCTGAACCTCGTACAAAGAAAGCTACAGGGGTAGACCCACGTGCCCCACCGACTAGGGTTTCGCTGGAAAAGGACCGCCGAAGCTCCGGAATTCCACTAGAACTTGCACACGGACCTAGTATATGTGTCCAAGTGTGATGCAAGGTCCATGGATGAAATGTCTAGATCCCCGATCTGACCTTCTACACATGCGTGCGATAACACTTAGTAGATTCCTTGACGTGTAGGGGTAATAGTCCCGCTGTGGTTATACCGGGGGTCTAGCATGTGCTATAAGGTCCCAACCTTTGTTTTCCATGTAGATATGATCTAAACAAAGCTAAACCAACAAAAAAATGTGTTGTCTGAACCTCGTACTAAGAAAGCTACAGGGGTAGACCCGCGAGCGATAACACTTAGTAGATTCCTGGACGTGTAGGGGTAACAGTCCCGCTGCGGGTATACCGGGGGGCTAGCATGTGCTATAAGGTCCCAGCCTTTGTTTTCCATGTAGATATGACCTAAACATAGCTAAACCAACAATAAAGCGCGTTGTCTGAACCTCGTACAAAGAAAGCTACAGGGGTAGACCCGCGAGCCCCACCGACTAGGGTTTCGCTGGAAAAGGACCGCCGGAGCTCCGGAATCCTACTGGAACTGGCACGTGGACCTAGTATATGTGTCCAACTGTGGTGGAAGGTCCATGGATGTAATGTCTAGATCCCCGGTCTGACCTTCTTCACATGCGGGCGATAACACTTAGTAGATTCCTGGACGTGTAGGGGTAACAGTCCTGCTTGCGGGTATACCGAGGGGCTAGCATGTGCTATAAGGTCCCAGCCTTTGTTTTCCATGTAGATATGACCTAAACAAAGCTAAACCAACAAAAAAGCGCGTTGTCTGAACCTCGTACAAAGAAAGCTACAGGGGTAGATCCACGGGCCCCACCGACTAGGGTTTCGCTGGAAAAGGACCGCCGGAGCTCCGGAATCCTACTAGAACCTGCACGTGGACCTAGTATATGTGTCCAATTGTGGTGGAAGGTCCATGGATGTAATGTCTAGATCCCCGGTCTGACCTTATTCACATGCGTGCGATAACACTTAGTAGATTCCCTGACGTGCAGGGGTAACAGTCCCGCTGCGGGTATACCGGGGGGCTAGCATGTGCTATAAGGTCCCAACCTTTGTTTTCCATGTAGATATGACCTAAACAAAGCTAAACCAACAAAAAAGCACGTTGTCTGAACCTCGTACTAAGAAAGCTACAGGGGTAGACCTACGGGCCCCACCGACTAGAGTTTCGCTGGAAAAGGACCGCCGGGGCTCCAGAATCCCAGTGTAACTTACACGTGGACCTAGTATATGTGTCCAATGTGTGGTGGAAGGTCCATGGATGCAATCTCTAGATCCCCGGTCTGACCTTCTACACATGCGTGCTTTAACACTTAGTAGATTCCTGGACGTGTAGGGGTAATAGTCCTGTTGCGAGTATACCGGGGGCTAGCATGTGCTATAAGGTCCCAACCTTTGTTTTCCTTGTAGATATGATCTAAACAAAGCTAAACCAACAAAAAAGCGCGTTGTCTGAACCTCGTACTAAGAAAGCTACAGGGGTAGAACCGCATGCGATAACACTTAGTAGATTCCTTCACGTGTAGGGGTAACAGTCCCGTTGCGGGTATACCGGGGGGCTATCATGTGCTATAAGGTCACAACCTTTGTTTTCCATGTAGATATGACCTAAACAAAGCTAAACCAACAAAAAAGCGCGTTGTCTGAACATCGTACAAAGAAAGCTATAGGGGTAGACCCGCGGGCCCCACCGACTAGGGTTTCGCTGGAAAAGGACCTCTGGAGCTCCGGAATCCTACTGGAACTGGCACGTGGACCTAGTATATGTGTCCAAGTGTGGTGGAAGGTGCATGGATGCAATGTCTAGATCCCCGTCCTGACCTTCTACACATGCGTGCGATAACACTTAGTAGATTCCTTGACGTGTAGGGGTAATAGTCTCGCTGCGGGTATACCGGGGGGCTAGCATCTGCTATAAGGTCCCAACATTTGTTGATGTAGATATGATCTAAAAAAAAGGTAAAACAACAAAAAAGCGCGTTGTCTGAACCTCGTACTAAGAAAGCTACAGGGGTAGACCCGCGGGCGATAACACTTAGTAGATTCCTTGACGTGTAGGGGTAACAGTCCCGCTGCAGGTATACCGGGGGGCTAGCATGTTCTATAAGGTCCCAACCTTTGTCTTCCATGTAGATATGACCTAAACAAAGCTAAACCAACAAAAAAGCGTGTTGTCTGAACCTCGTACAAAGAAAGCTACAGGGGTAGACCCGCGGGCCCCACCGTCTAGGGCTTCGCTGGAAAAGGACCACCGGAGCTCCGGAATACTACTGGAACTGGCACGTGGATCTAGTATATGTGTCCAAGTGTGGATGCAATGTCTAGATCCCTGGTCTGACCTTCTACAGATGCGTGCGATAATAGTTAGTAGATTCCTTGACGTGTAGGGGTAATAGTCCCGCTGCGGGTATACCGGGGGGCTAGCATGTGCTATAAGGTCCCAACCTTTGTTTTCCATGTAGATATGAGCTAAACAAAGCTAAACCAACAAAAAAGCGCGTTCTCTGAACCTCGTCCTAAGAAAGCTACAGGGGTAGACCCGCGGGCGATAACACTTGGTAGATTCCTGGATGTGTAGGGGTAAGAGTCCCGCTGCGGGTATACCGGGGGGCTAGCATGTGCTATAAGGTCCCAATCTTTGTTTTCCATGTAGATATGACCTAAACAAAGCTAAACCAACAAAAAAGCGCGTTGTCTGAACCTCGTACAAAGAAAGCTACAGGGGTAGACCCGCGGGCCCCACCGACTAGGGTTTCGCTGGAAAAGGACCGCCGGAGCTCCGGAATCCTACTGGAACTGGCACGTGGACCTAGTATATGTGTACAAGTGTGGTGGAAGGTGCATGGATGCAATGTCTAGATCCCCGGTCTGACCTTCTACACATGCGTGCGATAACACTTAGTAGATTCCTTCACGTGTAGGGGTAACAGTCCCGCTGCGGGTATACCGGAGGCTAGCATGTGCTATAAGGTCCCAACCTTTATTTTCCGTGTATATATGACCTAAAAAAAGCTAAACCAACAAAAAAGTGTGTTGTCTGAACCTCGTACAAAGAAAGCTACAGGGGTAGACCCACGTGCCCCACCGACTAGGGTTTCGCTGGAAAAGGACCGCCGAAGCTCCGGAATTCCACTAGAACTTGCACACGGACCTAGTATATGTGTCCAAGTGTGATGCAAGGTCCATGGATGAAATGTCTAGATCCCCGATCTGACCTTCTACACATGCGTGCGATAACACTTAGTAGATTCCTTGACGTGTAGGGGTAATAGTCCCGCTGTGGTTATACCGGGGGTCTAGCATGTGCTATAAGGTCCCAACCTTTGTTTTCCATGTAGATATGATCTAAACAAAGCTAAACCAACAAAAAAATGTGTTGTCTGAACCTCGTACTAAGAAAGCTACAGGGGTAGACCCGCGAGCGATAACACTTAGTAGATTCCTGGACGTGTAGGGGTAACAGTCCCGCTGCGGGTATACCGGGGGGCTAGCATGTGCTATAAGGTCCCAACCTTTGTTTTCCATTTATATATGACCTAAACATAGCTAAACCAACAATAAAGCGCGTTGTCTGAACCTCGTACAAAGAAAGCTACAGGGGTAGACCCGCGAGCCCCACCGACTAGGGTTTCGCTGGAAAAGGACCGCCGGAGCTCCGGAATCCTACTGGAACTGGCACGTGGACCTAGTATATGTGTCCAAGTGTGGTGGAAGGTCCATGGATGTAATGTCTAGATCCCCGGTCTGACCTTCTTCACATGCGTGCGATAACACTTAGTAGATTCCTTGACGTGTAGGGGTAACAGTCCCGCTGCAGGTATACCAGGGGGCTAGCATGTGCTATAAGGTCCCAACCTTTGATTTCCATGTAGATATGACCTAAACAAAGCTAAACCAACAAAAAAGCGCGTTGTCTGAACCTCGTACTAAGAAAGCTACAGGGGTAGACCCGCGGGCGATAACACTTAGTAGATTCCTTGACGTGTAGGGGTAACAGTCCCGCTACGGGTATACCGGGGGGCTAGCATGTGCTATAAGGTCCCAACCTTTGTTTTCCATGTAGATATGATCTAAACAAAGCTAAACCAACAAAAAAGCGCGTTGTCTGAACCTCGTACTAAGAAAGCTACAGGGGTAGACCCGCATGCGATAACACTTAGTAGATTCCTTCACGTGTAGGGGTAACAGTCCCGTTGCGGGTATACCGGGGCGCTAGCATGTGCTATAAGGTCCCAACCTTTGTTTTCCATGTAGATATGACCTAAAAAAAGCTAAACCAACAAAAAAGCGCGTTGTCTGAACATCGTACAAAGAAAGCTATAGGGGTAGACCCGCGGGCCCCACCGACTAGGGTTTCGCTGGAAAAGGGCCGCCGGAGCTCTGGAATCCTACTGGAACTGGCACGTGGACCTAGTATATGTGTACAAGTGTGGTGGAAGGTGCATGGATGCAATGTCTAGATCCCCGGTCTGACCTTCTACACATGCGTGCGATAACACTTAGTAGATTCCTTGACGTGTAGGGGTAATAGTCTCGCTGCGGGTATACCGGGGGGCTAGCATGTGCTATAAGGTCCCAACATTTGTTTTCATGTAGATATGATCTAAAAAAAAGGTAAAACAACAAAAAAGCGCGTTGTCTGAACCTCGTACTAAGAAAGCTATAGGGGTAGACCCGCGGACGATAACACTTAGTAGATTCCTTGACGTGTAGGGGTAACAGTCCCGCTGCAGGTATACCGGGGGGCTAGCATGTGCTATAAGGTCCCAACCTTTGTTTTCCATGTAGATATGAGCTAAACAAAGATAAACCAACAAAAAAGCGCGTTGTCTGAACCTCGTCCTAAGAAAGCTACAGGGGTAGACCCGCGGGCGATAACACTTAGTAGATTCCTAGACGTGTAAGGGTAAGAGTCCCGCTGCGGGTATACCGGGGGCTAGCATGTGCTATAAGGTCCCAATCTTTGTTTTCCATGTAGATATGACCTAAACAAAGCTAAACCAACAAAAAAGCGCGTTGTCTGAACCTCGTACAAAGAAAGCTACAGGGGTAGACCCGCGGGCCCCACCAACTAGGGTTTCGCTGGAAAAGGACCGCCGGAGCTCCGGTATCCTACTGGAACTGGCACGTGGACCTAGTATATGTGTCCAAGTGTGGTGGAAGGTCCATGGATATAATGTCTAGATCCCCGGTCTGACCTTATTCACATGCGTGCGATAACACTTAGTAGATTCCTTGACGTGTAGGGGTAACAGTCCCGCTGCGGGTATACCGGAGGCTAGCATGTGCTATAAGGTCCCAACCTTTGTTTTCCGTGTAGATATGACCTAAACAAAGCTAAACCAACAAAAAAGTGTGTTGTCTGAACCTCGTACAAAGAAAGCTATAGGGGTAGACCCATGTGCCCCACCGACTAGGGTTTCGCTGGAAAAGGACCGCCGGAGCTCCGAAATCCTACTGGAACTGGCACGTGGACCTAGTATATGTGTACAAGTGTGGTGGAAGGTGCATGGATGCAATGTCTAGATCCCCGGTCTGACCTTCTACACATGCGTGCGATAACACTTAGTAGATTCCTGGACGTGTAGGGGTAATAGTCCTGCTGCGGGTATACCGGGGGGCTAGCATGTGCTATAAGGTCACAACCTTTGTTTTCCATGTAGATATGACCTAAACAAAGCTAAACCAACAAAAAAGCGCGTTGTCTGAACCTCGTACAAAGAAAGCTACAGGGGTAGACCCGCGGGCCCCACCGACTAGGGTTTCGCTGGAAAAGGACCGCCGGAGCTCCGGAATCCTACTGGATCTGGCACGTGGATCTAGTATATGTGTCCAAGTGTGGATGCAATGTCTAGATCCCTCGTCTGACCTTCTACACATGCGCGCGATAACAGCTAGTAGATTCCTTGACGTGTAGGGGTAATAGTCTCGCTGCGGGTATACCGGGGGGCTAGCATGTGCTATAAGGTCCCAACCTTTGTTTTCCATGTAGATATGAGCTAAGAAAAGCTAAACCAACAAAAAAGCGCGTTGTCTGAACCTCGTCCTAAGAAAGCTACAGGGGTAGACCCGCGGGCGATAACACTTAGTAGATTCCTGGACGTGTAGGGGTAAGAGTCCCGCTGCGGGTATACCGGGGGGCTAGCATGTGCTATAAGGTCCCAATATTTGTTTTCCATGTAGATATGACCTAAACAAAGCTAAACCAACAAAAAAGCGCGTTGTCTGAACCTCGTACAAAGAAAGCTACAGGGGTAGACCCGCGGGCCCCATCGACTAGGGTTTCGCTGGAAAAGGACCGCCGGAGCTCCGGTATCCTACTGGAACTGGCACGTGGACCTAGTATATGTGTCCAAGTGTGGTGGAGGGTCCATGGATATAATGTTTAGATCCCCGGTCTGACCTTATTCACATGCGTGCGATAACACTTAGTAGATTCCTTGACGTGTAGGGGTAACAGTCCCGCTGCGGGTATACCGGAGGCTAGCATGTGCTATAAGGACCCAACCTTTGTTTTCCGTGTAGATATTACCTAAACAAAGCTAAACCAACAAAAAAGTGCGTTGTCTGAACCTCGTACAAAGAAAGCTATAGGGGTAGACCTACGTGCCCCACCGACTAGGGTTTCGCTGGAAAAGGACCGCCGGAGCTCCGGAATCCCACTAGAACTTGCACGTGGACCTAGTATATGTGTCCAAGTGTGATGGAAGGTCCATGGATGAAATGTCTAGATCCCCGATCTGACCTTCTACACATGCGTGCGATAACACTTAGTAGATTCCTGGACGTGTAGGGGTAAGAGTCCCGCTGCGGGTATACCGGGGGGCTAGCATGTGCTATAAGGTCCCAATCTTTGTTTTCCATGTAGATATGATCTAAACAAAGCTAAACCAACAAAAAAATGTGTTGTCTGAACCTCGTACTAAGAAAGCTACAGGGGTAGACCCGCGAGCGATAACACTTAGTAGATTCCTGGACGTGTAGGGGTAACAGTCCCGCTGCGGGTATACCGGGGGGCTAGCATGTGCTATAAGGTCCCAGCCTTTGTTTTCCATGTAGATATGACCTAAACATTGCTAAACCAACAATAAAGCGCGTTGTCTGAACCTCGTACAAAGAAAGCTACAGGGGTAGACCCGCGAGCCCCACCGACTAGGGTTTCGCTGGAAAAGGACCGCCGGAGCTCCGGAATCCTACTGGAATTGGCACGTGGACCTAGTATATGTGTCCAACTGTGGTGGAAGGTCCATGGATGTAATGTCTAGATCCCCGGTCTGACCTTCTTCACATGCGGGCGATAACACTTAGTAGATTCCTGGACGTGTAGGGGTAACAGTCCTGTTGCGGGTATACCGAGGGGCTAGCATGTGCTATAAGGTCCCAGCCTTTGTTTTCCATGTAGATATGACCTAAACAAAGCTAAACCAACAAAAAAGCGCGTTGTCTGAACCTCTACAAAGAAAGCTACAGGGGTAGATCCACGGGCCCCACCGACTAGGGTTTCGCTGGAAAAGGACCGCCGGAGCTCCGGAATCCTACTAGAACTTGCACGTGGACCTAGTATATGTGTCCAATTGTGGTGGAAGGTCCATGGATGTAATGTCTAGATCCCCGGTCTGACCTTATTCACATGCGTGCGATAACACTTAGTAGATTCCTTGACGTGTAGGGGTAACAGTCCCGCTGCGGGTATACCGGGGGACTAGCATGTGCTATAAGGTCCCAACCTTTGTTTTCCATGTAGATATGACCTAAACAAAGCTAAACCAACAAAAAAGCACGTTGTCTGAACCTCGTACTAAGAAAGCTACAGGGGTAGACCCGCGGGCCCCACCGACTAGAGTTTCGCTGGAAAAGGACCGCCGGGGCTCCAGAATCCCAGTGTAACTTACACGTGGACCTAGTATATGTGTCCAATGTGTGGTGTAAGGTCCATGGATGCAATCTCTAGATCCCCGGTCTGACCTTCTACACATGCGTGCGATAACACTTAGTAGATTCCTAGACGTGTAGGGGTAATAGTCCTGTTGCGAGTATACCGGGGGCTAGCATGTGCTATAAGGTCCCAACCTTTGTTTTCCTTGTAGATATGATCTAAACAAAGCTAAACCAACAAAAAAGAGCGTTGTCTGAACCTCGTACTAAGAAAGCTACAGGGGTAGAACCGCATGCGATAACACTTAGTCGATTCCTTCACGTGTAGGGGTAACAGTCCCGTTGCGGGTATACCGGGGGGCTATCATGTGCTATAAGGTCACAACCTTTGTTTTCCATGTAGATATGACCTAAACAAAGCTAAACCAACAAAAAAGCGCGTTGTCTGAACATCGTACAAAGAAAGCTATAGGGGTAGACCCGCGGGCCCTACCGACTAGGGTTTCGCTGGAAAAGGACCTCTGGAGCTCCGGAATCCTACTGGAACTGGCACGTGGACCTAGTATATGTGTCCAAGTGTGGTGGAAGGTGCATGGATGCAATGTCTAGATCCTCGTCCTGACCTTCTACACATGCGTGCGATAACACTTAGTAGATTCCTTGATGTGTAGGGGTAATAGTCTCGCTGCGGGTATACCGGGGGGCTAGCATGTGCTATAAGGTCCCAACATTTGTTCATGTAGATATGATCTAAAAAAAAGGTAAAACAACAAAAAAGCGCGTTGTCTGAACCTCGTACTAAGAAAGCTACAGGGGTAGACCCGCGGGCGATAACACTTAGTAGATTCCTTGACGTGTAGGGGTAACAGTCCCGCTGCAGGTATACCGGGGGGCTAGCATGTTCTATAAGGTCCCAACCTTTGTCTTCCATGTAGATATGACCTAAACAAAGCTAAACCAACAAAAAAGCGTGTTGTCTGAACCTCGTACAAAGAAAGCTACAGGGGTAGACCCGCGGGCCCCACCGACTAGGGTTTCGCTGGAAAAGGACCACCGGAGCTCCGGAATACTACTGGAACTGGCACGTGGATCTAGTATATGTGTCCAAGTGTGGATGCAATGTCTAGATCCCTGGTCTGACCTTCTACAGATGCGTGCGATAATAGTTAGTAGATTCCTTGACGTGTAGGGGTAATAGTCCCGCTGCGGGTATACCGGGGGGCTAGCATGTGCTATAAGGTCCCAACCTTTGTTTTCCATGTAGATATGAGCTAAACAAAGCTAAACCAACAAAAAAGCGCGTTCTCTGAACCTCGTCCTAAGAAAGCTACAGGGGTAGACCCGCGGGCGATAACACTTGGTAGATTCCTGGACGTGTAGGGGTAAGAGTCCCGCTGCGGGTATACCGGGGGGCTAGCATGTTCTATAAGGTCCCAATCTTTGTTTTCCATGTAGATATGACCTAAACAAAGCTAAACCAACAAAAAAGCGCGTTGTCTGAACCTCGTACAAAGAAAGCTACAGGGGTAGACCCGCGGGCCCCACCGACTAGGGTTTCGTTGGAAAAGGACCGCCGGAGCTCCGGAATCCTACTGGAACTGGCACGTGGACCTAGTATATGTGTACAAGTGTGGTGGAAGGTGCATGGATGCAATGTCTAGATCCCCGGTCTGACCTTCTACACATGCGTGCAATAACACTTAGTAGATTCCTTCACGTGTAGGGGTAACAGTCCCGCTGCGGGTATACCGGAGGCTAGCATGTGCTATAAGGTCCCAACCTTTATTTTCCGTGTATATATGACCTAAACAAAGCTAAACCAACAAAAAAGTGCGTTGTCTGAACCTCGTACAAAGAAAGCTACAGGGGTAGACCCACGTGCCCCACCGACTAGGGTTTCGCTGGAAAAGGACCGCCGAAGCTCCGGAATTCCACTAGAACTTGCACATGGACCTAGTATATGTGTCCAAGTGTGATGGACGGTCCATGGATGAAATGTCTAGATCCCCGATCTGACCTTCTACACATGCGTGCGATAACACTTAGTAGATTCCTTGACGTGTAGGGGTAATAGTCCCGCTGTGGGTATACCGGGGGTCTAGCATGTGCTATAAGGTCCCAACCTTTGTTTTCCATGTAGATATGATCTAAACAAAGCTAAACCAACAAAAAAATGTGTTGTCTGAACCTCGTACTAAGAAAGCTACAGGGGTAGACCCGCGAGCGATAACACTTAGTAGATTCCTGGACGTGTAGGGGTAACAGTCCCGCTGCGGGTATACCGGGGGGCTAGCATGTGCTATAAGGTCCCAACCTTTGTTTTCCATGTATATATGACCTAAACATAGCTAAACCAACAATAAAGCGCGTTGTCTGAACCTCGTACAAAGAAAGCTACATGGGTAGACCCGCGAGCCCCACCGACTAGGGTTTCGCTGGAAAAGGACCGCCGGAGCTCCGGAATCCTACTGGAACTGGCACGTGGACCTAGTATATGTGTCCAAGTGTGGTGGAAGGTCCATGGATGTAATGTCTAGATCCCCGGTCTGACCTTCTTCACATGCGTGCGATAACACTTAGTAGATTCCTTGACGTGTAGGGGTAACAGTCCCGCTGCGGGTATACCAGGGGGCTAGCATGTGCTATAAGGTCCCAACCTTTGATTTCCATGTAGATATGACCTAAACAAAGCTAAACCAACAAAAAAGCGTGTTGTCTGAACCTCGTACTAAGAAAGCTACAGGGGTAGACCCGCGGGCGATAACACTTAGTAGATTCCTTGACGTGTAGGGGTAACAGTCCCGCTACGGGTATACCGGGGGGCTAGCATGTGCTATAAGGTCCCAACCTTTGTTTTCCATGTAGATATGACCTAAACAAAGCTAAACCAACAAAAAAGCGCGTTGTCTGAACCTCGTACTAAGAAAGCTACAGGGGTAGACCCGCGGGCCCCACCGACTAGGGTTTCGCTGGAAAAGGACCGTCGGGCTCCGGAATCCCAGTGGAACTTGCACGTGGACCTAGTATATGTGTCCAAGTGTGGTGGAAGGTCCATGGATGCAATGTCTAGATCCCCGGTCAACGGTCGGGACCTTTGATTTTCCATGTAGATTGACCTAAAAAAGCTAAACCAACAAAAGCGTGTTGTCTTGAACTCGTACTAAGAAAGCTACAGGGGTAGACCCGCGGGCGATAACACTTAGTAGATTCCTTGACGTGTAGGGGTCAGAGTCCCGCTAACGGGTATAACCGGGGGGACCGGGGGGCTAAGCAATGTGGCTATAAGGTCCCAACCTTTGGGTTTTCCATGTAGATATGACCTAAACAAAGCTAAACCAACAAAAAAGCGCGTTGTCCTGAACCTCGTACTAAGAAAGCTACAGGGTAGACCCGCGGGCCCCACCGACTAGGGTTTCGCTGGAAAAGGACCGTCGGGGCTCCGGAATCCAGTGGAACTTGCACGTGGACCTAGTATAATGTGTCCAAGTGTGGTGGAAGGTCCATGGATGCAATGTCTAGATCCCCGGTCTGACCTTCTACACATGCGTGCGATAACACTTAGTAGATTCCTGGACGTGTAGGGGTAATAGTCCTGCTGCGGGTATACCGGGGGGCTAGCATGTGCTATAAGGTCCCAACCTTTGTTTTCCATGTAGATATGATCTAAACAAAGCTAAACCAACAAAAAAGCGCGTTGTCTGAACCTCGTACTAAGAAAGCTACAGGGGTAGACCCGCATGCGATAACACTTAGTAGATTCCTTCACGTGTAGGGGTAACAGTCCCGTTGCGGGTATACCGGGGCGCTAGCATGTGCTATAAGGTCCCAACCTTTGTTTTCCATGTAGATATGACCTAAACAAAGCTAAACCAACAAAAAAGCGCGTTGTCTGAACATCGTACAAAGAAAGCTATAGGGGTAGACCCGCGGGCCCCACCGACTAGGGTTTCGCTGGAAAAGGGCCGCCGGAGCTCTGGAATCCTACTGGAACTGGCACGTGGACCTAGTATATGTGTACAAGTGTGGTGGAAGGTGCATGGATGCAATGTCTAGATCCCCGGTCTGACCTTCTACACATGCGTGCGATAACACTTAGTAGATTCCTTGACGTGTAGGGGTAATAGTCTCGCTGCGGGTATACCGGGGGGCTAGCATGTGCTATAAGGTCCCAACATTTGTTTTCATGTAGATATGATCTAAAAAAAGGTAAAACAACAAAAAAGCGCGTTGTCTGAACCTCGTACTAAGAAAGCTATAGGGGTAGACCCGCGGACGATAACACTTAGTAGATTCCTTGACGTGTAGGGGTAACAGTCCCGCTGCAGGTATACCGGGGGGCTAGCATGTGCTATAAGGTCCCAACCTTTGTTTTCCATGTAGATATGAGCTAAACAAAGCTAAACCAACAAAAAAGCGCGTTGTCTGAACCTCGTCCTAAGAAAGCTACAGGGGTAGACCCGCGGACGATAACACTTAGTAGATTCCTAGACGTGTAAGGGTAAGAGTCCCGCTGCGGGTATACCGGGGGCTAGCATGTGCTATAAGGTCCCAATCTTTGTTTTCCATGTAGATATGACCTAAACAAAGCTAAACCAACAAAAAAGCGCGTTGTCTGAACCTCGTACAAAGAAAGCTACAGGGGTAGACCCGCGGGCCCCACCAACTAGGGTTTCGCTGGAAAAGGACCGCCGGAGCTCCGGTATCCTACTGGAACTGGCACGTGGACCTAGTATATGTGTCCAAGTGTGGTGGAAGGTCCATGGATATAATGTCTAGATCCCCGGTCTGACCTTATTCACATGCGTGCGATAACACTTAGTAGATTCCTTGACGTGTAGGGGTAACAGTCCCGCTGCGGGTATACCGGAGGCTAGCATGTGCTATAAGGTCCCAACCTTTGTTTTCCGTGTAGATATGACCTAAACAAAGCTAAACCAACAAAAAAGTGTGTTTTCTGAACCTCGTACAAAGAAAGCTATAGGGGTAGACCCATGTGCCCCACCGACTAGGGTTTCGCTGGAAAAGGACCGCCGGACCTCCGGAATCATACTGGAACTGGCACGTGGACCTAGTATATGTGTACAAGTGTGGTGGAAGGTGCATGGATGCAATGTCTAGATCCCCGGTCTGACCTTCTACACATGCGTGCGATAACACTTAGTAGATTCCTGGACGTGTAGGGGTAATAGTCCTGCTGCGGGTATACCGGGGGGCTAGCATGTGCTATAAGGTCACAACCTTTATTTTCCATGTAGATATGACCTAAACAAAGCTAAACCAACAAAAAAGCGCGTTGTCTGAACCTCGTACAAAGAAAGCTACAGGGGTAGACCCGCGGGCCCCACCAACTAGGGTTTCGCTGGAAAAGGACCGCCGGAGCTCCGGAATCCTACTGGATCTGGCACGTGGATCTAGTATATGTGTCCAAGTGTGGATGCAATGTCTAGATCCCTTGTCTGACCTTCTACACATGCGCGCGATAACAGTTAGTAGATTCCTTGACGTGTAGGGGTAATAGTCTCGCTGCGGGTATACCGGGGGGCTAGCATGTGCTATAAGGTCCCAACCTTTGTTTTCCATGTAGATATGAGCTAAGAAAAGCTAAACCAACAAAAAAGCGCGTTGTCTGAACCTCGTCCTAAGAAAGCTACAGGGGTAGACCCGCGGGCGATAACACTTAGTAGATTCCTGGACGTGTAGGGGTAAGAGTCCCACTGCGGGTATACCGGGGGCTAGCATGTGCTATAAGGTCCCAATATTTGTTTTCCATGTAGATATGACCTAAACAAAGCTAAACCAACAAAAAAGCGCGTTGTCTGAACCTCGTACAAAGAAAGCTACAGGGGTAGACCCGCGGGCCCCACCGACTAGGGTTTCGCTGGAAAAGGACCACTGGAGCTCCGGTATCCTACTGGAACTGGCACGTGGACCTAGTATATGTGTCCAAGTGTGGTGGAAGGTCCATGGATATAATGTTTAGATCCCCGGTCTGACCTTATTCACATGCGTGCGATAACACTTAGTAGATTCCTTGACGTGTAGGGGTAACAGTCCCGCTGCGGGTATACCGGAGGCTAGCATGTGCTATAAGGACCCAACCTTTGTTTTCCGTGTAGATATTACCTAAACAAAGCTAAACCAACAAAAAAGTGCGTTGTCTGAACCTCGTACAAAGAAAGCTATAGGGGTAGACCCACGTGCCCCACCGACTAGGGTTTCGCTGGAAAAGGACAGCCGGAGCTCCGGAATCCCACTAGAACTTGCACGTGGACCTAGTATATGTTTCCAAGTGTGATGGAAGGTCCATGGATGAAATGTCTAGATCCCCGATCTGACCTTCTACACATGCGTGCGATAACACTTAGTAGATTCCTGGACGTGTAGGGGTAAGAGTCCCGCTGCGGGTATACCGGGGGGCTAGCATGTGCTATAAGGTCCCAATCTTTGTTTTCCATGTAGATATGATCTAAACAAAGCTAAACCAACAAAAAAATGTGTTGTCTGAACCTCGTACTAAGAAAGCTACAGGGGTAGACCCGCGAGCGATAACACTTAGTAGATTCCTGGACGTGTAGGGGTAACAGTCCCGCTGCGGGTATACCGGGGGGCTAGCATGTGCTATAAGGTCCCAGCCTTTGTTTTCCATGTAGATATGACCTAAACATTGCTAAACCAACAATAAAGCGCGTTGTCTGAACCTCGTACAAAGAAAGCTATAGGGGTAGACCCGCGAGCCCCACCGACTAGGGTTTCGCTGGAAAAGGACCGCCGGAGCTCCGGAATCCTACTGGAATTGGCACGTGGACCTAGTATATGTGTCCAAGTGTGGTGGAAGGTCCATGGATGTAATGTCTAGATCCCCGGTCTGACCTTCTTCACATGCGTGCGATAACACTTAGTAGATTCCTTGACGTGTAGGGGTAACAGTCCCGCTGCGGGTATACCGGGGGGCTAGCATGTGCTATAAGGTCCCAACCTTTGATTTCCATGTAGATATGACCTAAACAAAGCTAAACCAACAAAAAAGCGCGTTGTCTGAACCTCGTACCAAGAAAGCTACAGGGGTAGACCCGTGGGCGATAACACTTAGTAGATTCCTTGACGTGTAGGGGTAACAGTCCCGCTACGGGTATACCGGGGGGCTAGCATGTGCTATAAGGTCCCAACCTTTGTTTTCCATGTAGATATGACCTAAACAAAGCTAAACCAACAAAAAAGCGCGTTGTCTGAACCTCGTACAAAGAAAGCTACAGGGGTAGACCCGCGGGCCCCCCGACTAGGGTTTCGCTAGAAAAGGACCGCCGGAGCTCCGGAATCCTACTGGAACTGGCACGTGGACCTAGTATATGTGTCCAAGTGTGGTGGAAGGTCCATGGATGTAATGTCTAGATCCCCGGTCTGACCTTATTCACATGCGTGCGATAACACTTAGTAGATTCCTTGACGTGTAGGGGTAACAGTCCCGCTGCGGGTATACCGGGGGCTAGCATGTGCTATAAGGTCCCAACCTTTGTTTTCCATGTAGATATGACCTAAACAAAGCTAAACCAACAAAAAAGCGCGTTGTCTGAACCTCGTACAAGGAAAGCTACAGGGGTAGACCCACGGGCCCCACCGACTAGGGTTTCGCTGGAAAAGGACCGCCGGAGCTCCGGAATCCCACTGGAACTTGCACGTGGACCTAGTATATGTGTCCAAGTGTGGTGGAAGGTCCATGGATGCAATGTCTAGATCCCCGGTCTGACCTTCTACACATGCGTGCGATAACACTTAGTAGATTCCTGGACGTGTAGGGGTAATAGTCCCGATGCGGGTATACCGGGGGGCTAGCATGTGCTATAAGGTCCCAACCTTTGTTTTACATGTAGATATGATATAAACAAAGCTAAACCAACAAAAAAGCGCGTTGTCTGAACCTCGTACTAAGAAAGCTACAGGGGTAGACCCGCGGGCGATAACACTTACTAGATTCCTGGACGTGTGGGGGTAATAGTCCCGCTGCGGGTATACTAGGGGGCTAGCATGTGCTATAAGGTCCCAGCCTTTGTTTTCCATGTAGATTTGACCTAAACAAAGCTAAACCAACAAAAAAGTGCGTCGTCTGAACCTCGTACAAAGAAAGCTACAGGGGTAGACCCGCGGGCCCCACCGACTAGGGTTTCGCTGGAAAAGGACAGCCGGAGTTCCGGAATCCTACTGGAACTTGCACGTGGACCTAGTATATGTGTCCAAGTGTGGTGGAAGGTCCATGGATGCAATGTCTAGATCCCCGGTCTGACCTTCTACACATGCGTGCGATAACACTTAGTAGATTCCTGGATGTGTAGGGGTAACAGTCCTGCTGCGGGTATACCGGGGGGCTAGCATGTGCTATAAGGTCCCAACCTTTGTTTTCCATGTAGATATGACCTAAAAAAAGCTAAACCAACAAAAAAGCGTGTTGTCTGAACCTCGTACTAAGAAAGCTACAGGGATAGACCCGCGGACGATAACACTTAGTAGCTTACTGGACGTGTAGGGGTAACAGTCCCGTTGCGGGTATACCGGGGGGCTAGCATGTGCTATAAGGTCCCCATACTGCCATAGGTGTTTACTCATATCATCCTTTGTCTATAATAATAATGTAAGAGTGCTTTACATCACAATGAATAGATTCATTTGGTGGTAGAATCATGTAAAAAAATAACTTTGCACGCTCTTTCTCTTTGCCTTATTGCTACTGCTTAATTTGAATACCATAGTGTATTGGCATGTGTAGTTAAATCTAACAAAAGAAGCGCCTCTAGCTCTCTCTCACTGTGCCAAGTAACTTGAAATTTTTTTCAAGTTCATTAAGATCGAGCACCTTATCATTCTCGGCCATGTGATCTTCCTTTCACATTCTTCTTGCTCGCTCATTCCATGCAAGAAGGCGTTGATCATACCACAATGGTCACAATAGGCATGCAGCAACAGATCTCAATAGGACACCCCCACACTTATTCTTAGCGTTTCACGAGTCTTGTGCTGAACCGCTAGCTAATTTAGTAGGCTGATAGAACACTATCATTTTCTTCCCCTCTTACATGTGTGGCCTGCAGCCGTGCGTAGTATTTGAAACGAATACATTTATACTAAGATAAAATAAGGTGCATAGGCTTTGGCCTCCAATAGGGACATTTATGATGTATATTTCCGTATTAAGTATTCGCCCACAACAGCAGAATATAGTTTATTTATTTTCTTCTAGAATCTACCAAATGCCAAGGACAGATTCGATTCCTCTGTGTAAAATGTTTTAGAACTGAGACCCATGGAATGCATGCTTACACTATGAACATACATATTATTGAGACGCTTTTTGTATATATCACACTCTATCACGTTTGTGGAATGACAGATACTTAGAAGATGGAGGCACAGATGGAATAAATCTGCGACAGAAACACCACTAGCATCCCAACAGCAAGTCATTAAATGCATTGAAATAAGGATGAAGTGTCAATCGATTGACCCCTATAAACGACCGTTTATATCAGATATAATGAATGAAATTGGTGAAATAGAAAGTATGAACAGTCTTATCATGGATCCGGATGAACATAAAATTGACCAGGTAATCTCACATGCTCCTCCTAAGAACCTCGAGAGTCCTACCTCCACAATCTGATATACGCTCTCCAGTGTTTCTTAAATGGTATTATTTTGTTTTGATCATGTTCTTTGATACGTGGTAGTTTCCCATGTGCAGATAAATGCAGCGGATGACATGCTTGGAGTTGAGCCGTTGGAGCTACGATTTGCTAATTATGTTAATAAAAATGATCAGATATCATCCTCATGTTCGGTTGAGCTAAGCAACAATACAAATGGTTTTATTGCCTTCAGTATTCAAACGGACAGCCCTTTGACATACTGCATAGACCCAAACAACGACACTGTGCCACCACAATCCAAACTTAGTGTGGAAATAACACTGCCAGAAGCTACACAAGATCATGATAATGCATTATCGAAATATAATACTAAGCACTACATAGAGCAGTTCATCGTGCTGAGCATTAAAGTCAATGAGGGCTTTGTAGCTAAGGATATTAATCAAGATATGTTCAATAAGGGTAAAGATGTTGATGAGGTTCATTTGACTATTGCTTCCAAGGCCCAACTACTAGCCACATCATGTATCCGTCTATCCGAAGAACCCCCCAAAGAGGTATGTAATGTGCCTCGGTTAAGTTCATGCAAGGGACCAGTTGGGATGGATAACACTGTGGCATAATCAGGGCATGTACCAATTGATTGATAATTCAAAGTTGTCACACAATTAGAGCATGTACCAATTGTTGACCAATAATTCAAAGTTGATGCTCAAAATTAACCACGTAGTTAACCTCTTGGTCCTGCAGGTAATCCCATTCCAAGCAGAGTGGTCTGAGATGATGTTACTTAATGTCCACCCCCTAGTGCTCCGATTCCCGTTCATACCAAAAAGTACCATTCCTTGCTCACTTCATCTAACAAACAACACGGATGAACCTGTGGTATTTAGACTGATGAAGAAGAATGTGCAATGCTCAACTTACATGATACGATTTCCAGTGCATGGCATTGTGCCGCCAAACTCAACTTTTACTGTCGTTCTGACAACGTATGATGTGAATGAGTTACCAAGAGATACAAATATGGATCTGATCCTGCAAAACAATGCAGCTAATGGTTATATCCAGCCATTTATAGATGATGGTGAGTGCGAACAATTCTTCAAGAAACTCAAGGAAACAGGGGATACATTTAATGAGGTGGCACTGCAGGCTGTTTGTGCTCCCATAGAAGAAATGACCTATGAGGTAAGAAAAATATTAATTTAATGTGGTTAGTGTACTATATTGGTTACTGCTAGCTCCGTTTCTTAAATAAAGTGTTTTAGCAGTTCAAATTGAACTGACATAACGGTTTATAAATGAGAACGGAGGGAGTACTATCTAGTGACTAGCGTGGGGCACTGGGCACAAAAAATAAATTATCTTGGAAACTTGGGGAAAAGTGATTTCTTTCTAAGAACAACCTTGTACACTTGGATAGTTTTTGGCGTCCAAATAAACAAAAAAATCTTCTAATAAATTACTTGCACAATAAAAGTATTATACTGTAGAAATATTTAAATTATTTGCATAACAAAAGTATTATACTGTAGAAATATTTTATCATAACTCTCGTGGTATCTGTTCTGTCTGGCGGCATACAGATTCATAAAAAATCATCAACAACAAAAAGTATACAACCGATCCTTCAAATATCATGTGGCTTTTTAATGGAGATAGTTTATGTTCCTAATTATATTTTAGTGTCTTAGAATATTAGAGAAACCTTGATGTACTTGTAATTTTTTTCGATAATGGACACTTTATTACTTATTAAATGATTTAAGTATAACACTAGGCCTCTACATAACTAGGACACACACAGCCGAAACATGTCTAAGATAAAAACATAAAATATGAAAACATATCATCATTAGAAATTGCAAAACGTCGAAGGTGATGAGGGCAACCCTGGAGTCATGCCGCCAACCATGTTGTATAAAAATATCCCTCGCAATTTTCTCCAACCGTGCGGACACCTTCATAAATAGGTCATGTTTCTCTACACGTTGTAGAGACGAACATAAGCGAAGCATACTAGTGCACTGGTAGATAATCTGCATAAGTGAAGAGTTTTTATTGTTAAAGACCTTGTTATTGCTACATAGCCAAAGCGATCAAATAACGGCAAGCTCTCCCACCCTTATAAGAATTCTAAACATGTGATCTATACAATGTAGCCAATTCCCAAAAATATTAGCAAAACTACATATGGATACAAGTTGGAAGCTACTTGGTTGAACAACCATATAGAATGAGCAAAATTATATTGGAAGAACAAATGTTTGATTGTCTCATCATAATGATAAAAACACACATATTACTGCCATGCTAATTAAGCTTTATAAAAGGTTATCTTTGGTGAGGATCACTCCTCTCCGAAGATACCAAGCAAATATTTCGATCACATTAAAGCTTTATAAAAGGTTATCTCTAGTGTTATCTTTATTTTCCAAAATTTCCTATGAAGATACCAAGCAAATGTTTGATTACCTCATCATTATGTACTTGTACTTGCAAGTCCAAAAATAAGACTTGTACAATTTCCAACATTATATGTAATTTCCAAATATAGATGCCAAATCTTAAACCACATATCCAAACAACACCAAACTTGGTAGACAATAAGATACATGTGTTCCCAACATACTCACCACATTTCAGCTCAATCGGACATCATTTGTCTGTCCAAACTATCCGCCTACCAAAACTACTCTATGTTGAAACTGTAGTAGTCTGAACTGACTAAACTTTCCTCAAATCTGATGCTACACTGACTCAAATCTCAAACCATCTTACCAGATACAAGCACTCAAAGTAAGGAACAAGATCACCAAGTTTGGAGCCAATCCAAACAAGTTTGAGCCTCCAAATACCATTTTGAAGATAGGCCAGTCAGAACTTAGAAATCTCGACATAAATGACCTCTTCTTCTTTCTCTCTTTCTCACTAGGTTGTGGTGTTCTTGTGTGTTCTTTCTCTCTCTCTCTCTCTCTATATATATATATATATATATATATAAATGGAAGTCACGTTCTAGATTGCTTTTTCACCCTCACACAACCACCAAAGGGTGGCTAAGGTTTTCTTCTACTCTTCTACTCAAGGAGCACCTCTATCGTTGGATGCGCACCTCAAACAATAGTTGAAACGTGTTAAACTTCACAAGTCGATGTTGGGGGTGCCAAGACACCTCCATATGGAGGGACATGGCCCAACACATCCCGCCTATAACTAATAATATGAGTTAATTTCCCTTTCCTTCCATATACTTCCTCCATTTCAAAATATAAGATGTTTTAGCTTTATGAAAGGAGTGTATCTAGACACCTTTTAATGTGTAGGGTCACTCCAAACTTAGATGAACCTACACATTAAAAGGGTCTAGATACACTCTTTTCACAAAGCTAAAACATCTTGTATTTTGAAACGGAGGGAGTATATTACAAGTTTGAGGTGGTTTTTATAAGTAATGTTGACTAGAATTTTGTCATATCAGATCATACCCCTAGTGAGAACTGCCAGCATCATATATTCCCTTGATGGACATCTGACAGATCCATGGTGAGTGCACACACAAAATATGTGAACTGTAATAATTCATTTAATAGTTCGAGTGAGTGTGAAGTATGGGGTTTTCCTACGATAAATTTATTCTCTCACAGGATTATTATGGATTATTCTGTGAGTAGTTGCCGTACTAATAAAATTATTGTTCTCAACATGCAGTGAAGAGTACAAAAATTGTCGTCCGGAAGCAATGGATTTTGGCTGGTGATACCGATGGTTATATCCATGTGTGCAATTATGGAACAGAACTGAAGAAAATCACTGTATTTAGAGCTTGTTCTCATTATATCACTTCGCTGGCAATTCATCCTACCAAACCGTATGTGTTATCGTCGACTCTACATGATATTTATCTTTGGGACTGGGACAATGACTGGAAGTGTGTGCAAACATTTAGTGAACACTCTGGTACGGTAGAGCACTTAACGTTTAACCCAAGGGACCATAACAGTTTTGCTAGCGTTTCAGCTGATCGCACCATAAAGGTTTGGCTGGTTCTTATTTGTTTCATAACCACAAGTCAACACGAACCCAATTAAGTTTGTTTGCTACTAGACTGGTTGATATCAACTGAAGTTTGTGCTTGATCAATTTTTAGGTTTGGAACCTCGATTCTCCTGAATCTAGCTATACTCTATTTGGTCATTCGGACCACTTGAGGGGTGTAGATTTCTTCACACGTGATGATCAACTGTATTTGATTAGTTGCTCTGATGATCTGACCGTCAAGGTATTGTACCAGTTATGTCAAAAAACAATTACCTACACTGATCTTGTGTTTTAATTCCTCTTTTCAAATTAGATATGGGACATGAAGGAAAAGACGTGCATCCATACAATTGAAGCTTTCACGTCTCCGGTAACTTGCGTTATTTCCCATTCTGATCGTCCATATCTACTTACTGGTTCAAAAGATGGCCTTGTTCATTTGTGGAGCTCCACTAATTTCAGGTAATTATTAATTAAACAAAAAATAATTTCATGAATTAGTAGCAGTCGACCATGCGAGCTAGTGGATATCTTGGGTATAAAAACTTATGTCATGTGAATTATTGGCATGTGAGTACTAGAAACCTTTGTATGGAACTAATTAGCGATGCCATCTATTGCATCTACATACACACACCACTCCTCAGTAATGAATAATATGTATGCTTCAGAAGAGATTTCTTTGGACACTCAATTTGGTAACTACTACTCCCTCCGTCCCAAAATAAGTAACTTGCGTTTCTCTATGTTCATATGTATCTACACACTTAAACGTGTCTAGGTGCATTCGAATCTAGATAAATCCAAGTCATTTATTTTGGGACGGAGGGAGTAGTAAAGAAGAATCGCTGATCCAAAATGTCATAGCAGCAAATTGATGTTAATTTTTTCCAGGCTTGAGAGGATATTTGCTGTTCGCGGTGGGGATGTTTGCGGTCTCATATGTTTGAAGGAATCAAAAGGGTATACTACTTATGTTCTCGCATCCCTTGGCTTCCAAGTTTGTACGGTCACATCCCTAATACAATCACAACTTACTTTTTCAAAACTGCAAATTTACAATCCAACTTTTAGTTAATATGTATTATATATCACTAATCCAATCCTATGTGTTAAACTACTTAATTTGCTAATGATATTAAATATGTATCTAATAGGTTTATCATCGGACAAGATCGTATAATAACTGTAATGGATATTGACAATGAAGAATGATATGCTAGCAAGGGCAACAATGGAAAGTTAATGGATTAAGACATGTTGATGTAAATGCCGGTGAGAACATTCACCGATTGCTTGTTTCAATTTGGCACA
Source organism: Avena eriantha (assembly GCA_910589775.1). Classification (NCBI taxonomy): domain Eukaryota; kingdom Viridiplantae; phylum Streptophyta; class Magnoliopsida; order Poales; family Poaceae; genus Avena; species Avena eriantha. The sequence continues at coordinate 184,547 of CAJUXJ010001459.1, forward strand.
GAGGACACACACATATGTAAAGTTGGCTATGGTTTATGTTAAATTCAAGCTGCATTTTTCCTTGAAATGAGCCGGTTTACCAACTAATCCCTTCGCTTTTATTTACCATTCTGGGTTTAGTCAAAGTCAAACTTTGAAATGTTTGATCAACTATGTAGGAAAAATATCAACATCAACAATATCAAATTTATATAATATGCAAATACATTTATTATGATTCCAATAATACTAATAATATATTTTAGATGTTAATACTTTTCCTATATACATGGTCAAAGTTTACAAATGATGACTTTAACTAAACTCACATGTTAAACGGAGAGAGCATGTATTAGCCGCTTCAGGTGGAAACTATTTTGTTGTATTTTATGGCATGTGGAAAGTATGTTGTTGCTCTCCATAAATTATCAACCATTCTAAACATTTTAAATACGTGTCTGTTTATCTTGTAAGGGTGCATATTATGTTGCATCGCTTGAGATTTTTTCCCCACCTTCTGCATTCCTCAAGATGAGAAAAACATTTTCAGCCATGTAGCTCCAGTTGCACAAGGCTTGGCCCATTACGGCGGGTGAGCCTAGCTCGTGCATGTCACGTGGTACCATGTGAGGACAACCGGACCTGCCCAACAAACCACCTAGCATGGGCGAAAGAGGCCCATGATTTCTCTTCTGATTTTTGGATTTTAATAAGAGTAAAATGCATTTTGTCCTATCAAGTCGATGGAGATGAGAAGATTAGTCACACAAGTCGTAGGATGCTAAAAACAATTTCCATACCAGAAAAAAAAGCAGAAATGACCTTTTCGAGATAGTTTATGCCAAGCTGCATCTTGCTTGTCTGGTACGCAAGCGAGGAGAGTATAGATGCAAGTGGGTCATCTTTAGGATACTCATCACTTTTAGTTTAAATTTTTTTTTAAGTAATAATAATATTGAAAAAGTTTGTTTTCTGTTGAACAAAAGAATTTAGAGGGTACCTAAAGTTGACTCACTTGCATCTCTCTACAAGCGAGATGCTTTTTGATTGAAAAAGTACACGAAGCCCGGGCCATATTGACTCTCATGTGTTTATACAGCCTGCTCAGAGAGAGAGGATACATATAACCAGCTGCCGTGTGAGTCCTCCACGGACCACCGTCGAAGTAAATTTTAATTTCCTACCATGATAAGTTTCCTTGACGATGATGTTCTACGAATAAAAGCTGCACAATTCTATTCCCATCCTGGGGCAACCCTTCTGTTTGACAATGACCCAGTTTGCTCCCTTTGCCTCAGAATTCTATTCCCACCTATGCAAAGACTGTGTCTACACTTGTGCTATTTGGAACCTCGCGCAATCATGTGATAACAAGGTTGTGGTGACTGATACCCAAAGCTTCCCTTAACCTCAGAATGGTGGGACGACCTTGTCAGGGGCAAGCCAAAGAAGGAGCAGCGTCGGGTTAGCGGCTCGCTGCTTTATGTGCTATGGAATGCTTGGAATGAAAGGAATTGGGGGATCTTCACGGGGTGACGCCTCACTTACGTCAAAGTAGCTGATTTGGCTACAGACGACATCCTCCAGCGGGAGCGAGCTTTTACAAAAAGCCGGTGTTCCTGCCGGTTGCTCCAAATAAATGGTAGCCGATTGTCGAGCGAACACGTCCCTGCTGGAGTAGTCAGGGCCGCCACTCTCTTCGTCGCCCACGAAGTTGTAGGCAGCACAATACTTGCTCTAGCATCATCCTCCGAAGGTCTTGTCGAGGTCCCCGTCTTCGGTGAGACCCTTGGTGCCATGCGGTGGCTCCATAGATCGGTCGCGCATTGGCACGATCGGCGCACAACTTCTGATTAGGGAACAGAGAACACATCTGGGACCTAGCACATGAGACGGGTTGGGTCTGACGAGGCATCATATTCTCTGCACGCGTTTTGTAGGCTCCAGGAGGTAGTCAATCCCTATACCACGCTCAACATGGGCGCTATCTGGCGCAACGCCCACGCGGCGCGTGGGTTGGGCCGGCCCATTTAACGCAAGTTGATCCGCCTTCAAGTTCTTTTCACGGCTTTTCTTTTATATATTGGTTTTCCTGGTTCCGGTTTTCTCCGGTTCTTTTCTTTGTTCCGGTTTTAGAGCATTTTACAAATTATCGAACATATTTTAAATTTGAACATTTTAAAATACAAATATTTTCCAAATTTGAAAATTTACATAATCAAACATATTTTATATTCAAACATTTGGGGGAGGAGGCATGGGCCAGGGCCAATACCGTACGACGGTAGGCGGAGCCCCAGCTAGAAAACGCTTAAAGCGTTCTATAGCACCCCCCCCCCACCCCCAGGAGGTCGGGCAGACCTGCTAGGTATGAAAACGGGTCATTAGGTTGTTGGTAGGCCTCCAGGCCCAGGCCCTCTAGGAAAGCTTAGTTCCGACATTACTAGCGAGTAGGTCTATGTAGTTGCAATGCGCATACTCTCTCTCTCCTCTAAATATGTTTATCCCTAACCACTCCTAATTAGTATATAAACATGCTCCGATTCAAAACAAATTCTACATGAAAAATATGCATACCAACGTTGAGGTTCCATCCTTACAATCGGTACCAAGTTTCGGGAGCTATATATATGTTCTCGGAATCATGATCAAGGTTAGAGTTTTTCTTTTGATGATTCATCAGACACAATCAATCATTCGAAATTTCCATTCTCAAGTAGCTTGACTCGTTGTTCCCACAAATCTTGTGTTGCAAGTTTTTTATTTTGATGGAGATAGATAAATCCATATGTAGCTTCTCAAGATTGAAGATGAAGTTGTTTTTCTCTATAGCTTGTCAAGGTTAAAATGAAGTTGTTTTCTTTCTCCTCTCTTGAACAAATTCTTCTCGGCCTCGCCTAATCAACACATTGATGCATGTAGTGGGCGGCTCTATGGACCAACATATCCGTTCCTTACGCTTCTTTCCAACACCTGAAGACGCTAGGTTTGAAATCCTACATGCCTTCAGAAGTGGCATCATTCCTTGTAGTCCAGTCCAAGAGACTAGCATCACAGTTTTCATTGGATAATTTTATATAATGAGGAATATTATTGACCTAAAGACATATTATGCAACCAAATATCCCCCAAAACGCATCGATGGATAAGTTTTAAACCCCGATGAGTCCCTTCCAGAACAGAGAAAATCAGTGGGCTTCGCCTCAACTTGATATAAAGTTTTATTACGTAAGTACTTATTATGCAATAATTCCTGACAAACTCCTTCCCCAGTTAATAATTTAAATAGACATTTACCGAGAAGGCATCTATTTTTAACTTCTACTAGTACCTCAATTCAATTCCCAACCCCCTTGTCTTTGGGTCGACAAACTATATTGCATTTAGTTAGTATGTACTTTCTCTCTTGAAGCTTTTGTAGTTGGCTTGATGAATATCATAGGCTTTTGTTGCAACCCGCCGTGGATGGTGTTATTATTACTTGAGTTTAATACTAAAGCTAGTCATGATGATTAAGCAAGCCATGATGGTTTTTCTACAAAAATCAACTCAGATCGAGCGCTAGTCATGATGATTAAGCAAGCCATGATGGTTTTTCTACAAAAATCAACTCAGATCGAGCTATGTGAGTGTGTTCGTCTAGCTTGCCGATCGAGCTCACCGGATGTTGCGCCCATGGCCGAACAACAAAGAGGGGCTCATGTTAGGGTTTAGCGCCTAAAAATAATAATTTTTCCTACGCCAACAACCCTAATGTCAGGATCTATCTATTAGTAATGCAGTAACGGGAGGGTCTTTCCGAAACTTACCCTTAAAGACCGAAAAGATTTGTCAATGTTCACGAGAACGTGGCTGATATAGTCGTACCGACGCTGACCTCAAGGTTGTTCTGAACTCGGACGGCTCCACCAGCTCCAGCTCTAGCTCCACCGACTTCGATGACTCCGATCGCTCGAATGACTCGAGCGCCACTAGTGGAGCGCCTCGTAGGGGGGTCACACACATACGGTGTTTGACCACAACTCTCGGACCCTAATCCAGCAGAGGTTGCGGAAGTACGTCTCCTGGATCCAGAATCCCCACAGCGCGACGGCGCTCCACGGTGAAGAACACTCTCGTTCGCACAACTCTTACAATAGGGTCGCGCTCACAAGAGAGAGAGGGAGGGAGAAGGGCACTTGGAGGGGAAACCTCAAAGCTTAGGATTTATTCGTGTGTTTAAATCTCTCCATATGCCCTCCTTTATATAGGGGGAGGGGAGCCCCCAAGTCCCTTGGCTTAGCCATGTGAGACTAAAGGAGAGGAGGAGGTGAGGAGGCCACCTTGGTCGTCGGCCAAGGCCCTCTTGGGCCCCAAGGGCCCATGCGGCCACTCCCTTCTCTCCTTTGGGTGCCCTCCCTCATGAGACTTTTTCCCTAAGGAATTGACCCATTAGGCATGGGCTGCCCATTAAATCATATTCAAATCATTAAATAAATATAAATAAATGTATAATTCAATAATTAACATATATATATTATTTAATTCCTATTGCACCGAAACTCCTTCCGGACTTTCTAGACCCCTTCCGGTTTCCCCTTCTCTTTTCTTCGGTGACTCCTATGATACCAAAATGATCTTCGAGCATTGTTAAACCCTTAAGTGTGTTACCCTAACGGTTCGGAAACACTCCAGACATGGTCGAGACCCCTCTCAGACAAATGATCATCAGCGGGACTAGATGACCATACTGATCTCTATGCATTCTACGAGAATCTTTGTCGTTGAACCATTAAACAGAGTCTTATTCTCTTTATTACTTTGATACTTTACTTGTCCGAGATCTGATCAACGACATGCCATGTCGAGTTCAATCTCATTACCAATGAGTGCAACTTTACTTGTTCTGAGCTATGCATCCCCGTAGCCTAGTCACACGTTGTAGCTTTATCGATGCCATGTCTCCGAGTGGGCCTAGAGTATATCTCCGTCACACGGAAGAACAAATCCCGCTCTTGACACATATGCCTCTACATGCCCCTCTAAATACCTGAAGACACATTTATGATCACCGTGTCACCAAGTGACGTTTGATACACACAAGGTACTCTCGGGTGACATTGATTAAATATAATCTCATGGTCTAAGAAATTGGTTACTACGTTTTCCAGTCATTGTAACGGTGAACTTCGTGACTTGATCATGTTACAATTCCTGTGTTGGGTATTTCCATCATTTTCGTTCACCTAATGAAATGATCCCATTGTCAATTGACATAAATATCCATGATCGGAAAACGTCGATCATCGATTCACCAATGAACTAGTGTCTAGAGAGGACCACTAGGGACTCTGGTGGTTTACATATCACATGTGTATTGACGTTCCTATCAATACATTTATAGCATGATATAAAACTTATTATGAACTTAATGAAATATGTCAATAATCTATATTATTATTTGTCTCTAGGGCATATTTCCAACAACTCTAACCCAAGCATGAAAATTAAAAACTTCTGCACACGCCACACAATATGGATTACTCAAACAGACCCAAGTTTAATTAGAATGTGGATACTAATCTCATAAATCCCAATGCACATGAAGCTAGGTACCAACTTCTCATGGGAGGCCATCGAAACCACTTCAGCCACGCCACCACGATCCACTTCGGCTAGGCTGCCTCCGCGCTCCACTCCCACCTTGGATCCACCCGCGAGCGATAACACTTAGTAGATTCCTGGACGTGTAGGGGGTAACAGTCCCGCTGCGGGTATACCGGGGGGCTAGCATGTGCTATAAGGTCCCAACCTTTGTTTTCCATGTATATATGACCTAAACATAGCTAAACCAACAATAAAGCGCGTTGTCTGAACCTCGTACAAAGAAAGCTACAGGGGTAGACCCGCGAGCCCCACCGACTAGGGTTTCGCTGGAAAAGGACCGCCGGAGCTCCGGAATCCTACTGGAACTGGCACGTGGACCTAGTATATGTGTCCAAGTGTGGTGGAAGGTCCATGGATGTAATGTCTAGATCCCCGGTCTGACCTTCTTCACATGTGTGCGATAACACTTAGTAGATTCCTTGACGTGTAGGGGTAACAGTCCCGCTGCGGGTATACCAGGGGGCTAGCATGTGCTATAAGGTCCCAACCTTTGATTTCCATGTAGATATGACCTAAACAAAGCTAAACCAACAAAAAATCGCGTTGTCTGAACCTCGTACTAAGAAAGCTACAGGGGTAGACCCGCGGGCCCCACCGACAAGGGTTTCGCTGGAAAAGGACCGCCGGAGCTCCGGAATCCCACTGGAACTTGCACGTGGACCTAGTATATGAGTCCAAGTGTGGTGGAAGGTCCATGGATGCAATGTCTAGATCCCCGGTCTGACCTTCTACACATGCGTGCGATAACACTTAGTAGATTCCTTGACGTGTACGGGTAACAGTCCCGCTGCGGGTATACCAGGGGGGCTAACATGTGCTATAAGGTCCCAACCTTTGTTTTCCATGTAGATAGGACCTAAACAAAGCTAAACCAACAAAAAAAGCGCGTTGTTTGAACCTCGTACTAAGAAAGCTACAGGGGTAGACCCGCGGGCGATAACACTTAGTAGATTCCTTGACATGTAGGGGTAACAATCCCGCTGCGGGTATACCGGGGGGCTAGCATGTGCTATAAGGTCCCAACCTTTGTTTTCCATGTAGATATGACCTAAACAAAGCTAAACCAACAAAAAGCGCGTTGTCTGAACCTCGTACAAAGAAAGCTACAGGGGTAGACCCGCGGGCCCCACCGACTAGGGTTTCGCTGGAAAAGGACCGCCGGAGCTCCGGAATCCTACTGGAACTGGTACGTGGACCTAGTATATGTTTCCAAGTGTGGTGGAAGGTCCATGGATGTAATGTCTAGATCCCCGGTGTGACCTTATTCAAATGCGTGCGATAACACTTAGTAGATTCCTTGACGTGTAGGGGTAACAGTCCCGCTGCGGGTATACCGGGGGCTAGCATGTGCTATAAGGTCCCAACCTTTGGTTTCCATGTAGATATGACCTAAACAAAGCTAAACCAACAAAAAGGCGCGTTGTCTGAACCTCGTACAAAGAAAGCTAAAGGGGTAGACCCGCGGGCCCCGCCGACTAGGGTTTTGCTGGAAAAGGACCACCGGAGCTCCGGAATTCTACTGGAACTGGCACGTGGACCTAGTATATGTGTCCAAGTGTGGTGGAAGGTCCATGGATGTAATGTCTAGATCCCCGGTCTGACCTTATTCACATGCGTGCGATAACACTTAGTAGATTCCTTGACGTGTAGGGGTAACAGTCCCGCTGCGGGTATACCGGGGGGCTAGCATGTGCTATAAGGTCCCAACCTTTGTTTTCCGTGTAGATATGACCTAAACAAAGCTAAACCATCAAAAAAGCGCGTTGTCTGAACCTCGTACAAAGAAAGCTACAGGGGTAGCCCCACGTGCCCCACCGACTAGGGTTTCGCTAGAAAAGGACCGCCGGAGCTACGGAATCCCACTAGAACTTGCACGTGGACCTAGTATATGTGTGCAAGTGTGGTGGAAGGTCCATGGATGTAATGTCTAGATCCCCGTTCTAACCTTCTTCACATGCGTGCGATAACACTTAGTAGATTCCTTGACGTGTAGGGGTAACAGTCCCGCTGCGGGTATACCGGGGGCTAGCATGTGCTATAAGGTCCCAACCTTATTTTCCATGTATATAGGACCTACACAAAGCTAAACCAACAAAAAAGTGCGTTGTCTGAACCTCGTACTAAGAAAGCTACAGGGGTAGGACCCGCGGGCCCAACCGACTAGGGTTTCGCTGCAAAAAGGGCCGCCGGAGCTCCGAAATTCCAGTGGAACTTGCACGTGGACCTAGTATATGTGTCCAAGTGTGGTGGAAGGTCCATGGATGCAATGTCAAGATCCCCGGTCTGACCTACTACACATGCGTGCGATAACACTTAGTAGGTTTATGGACGTGTAGGGGTAATTGTCCCGGTGCGGGTATACCGGGGGGCTAGCATGTGCTATAAGGTCCCAACCTTTGTTTCACATGTAGATATGATCTAAACAAAGCTAAACCAACAAAAAAGCGCGTTGTCTAAACCTCGTACTATGAAAGCTACAGGGGTAGACCCGCGGGTGATAACACTTAGTAGATTCCTTGACGTGCAGGGGTAACAGTCCCGCTGTGGGTATACCGGGGGGCTAGCATGTTCTATAAGGTCCCAACCTTTGTTTTCCATGTAGATATGACCTAAACAAAGCTAAACCAACAAAAAGCGCATTGTCTGAACCTCGTACAAAGAAAGCTACACGGGTAGACCCGCGGGCCCCACCGACTAGGGTTTCGTTGGAAAGGATCGTCGAAGCTCCGGAATCCTACTGGAACTGGCACGTGGACCTAGTATATGTGTCCAAGAGTGGTGGAAGGTCCATGGATGCAATGTCTAGATCCCCGGTCTGACCTTCTACACATGTGTGCGATAACACTTAGTAGATTCCTTGATGTGTAGGGGGTAACAGTCCCGCTGCGGGTATACCGGGGGGCTAGCATGTGCTATAAGGTCCCAACCTTTGTTTTCCATGTATATATGACCTAAACAAAGCTAAACAACAAAAAAAGCGCGTTGTCTGAACCTCGTACTAAGAAAGCTAAAGGGGTAGACCTGTGGGCGATAACAGTTAGTAGATTCCTTGACGTGTAGGGGTAACAGTCCCAGTGCGGGTATACCGGGGGGCTAGCATGTGCTATAAGGTCCCAACCTTTATTTTCTATGTAGATATGACCTAAACAAAGCTAAACCAACAAAAAGCGTGTTGTCTTAACCTCGTACAAAGAAAGCTACAGGGGTAGACTCGTGGGCCCCACCGACTAGGGTTTCGCTGGAAAAGGACCGCCGAAGCTCCGGAATCCTACTGGAACTGGCACGTGGACCTAATATATGTGTCCAAGTGTGGTGGAAGGTCCATGGATGTAATGTCTAGATCCCCGGTGTAACCTTATTCACATGCGTGCGATAACACTTATTAGATTCCTTGACGTGTAGGGGTAACAGTCCCGCTGCGGGTATACCGGGGGCTACCATGTGCTATAAGGTCCCCCAACCTTTGTTTTCCTTGTAGATATGACCTAAACAAAGCTAAACCAACAAAAAGGCGCGTTGTATGAACCTCGTACAAAGAAAGCTACAGGGGTAGACCCGCGGGCCCCACCGACTAGGGTTTCGCTGGAAAAGGACCGCCGGAGCTCCGGAATCCCACTGGAACTTGCACGTGGACCTAGTATATGTGTCCAAGTGTGGTGGAAGGTCCATGGATGCAAAGTCTAGATCCCCGCTCTGACCTTCTACACATGCGTGCGATAACACTAGTAGATTCCTGGACGTGTAGGGGTAATAGTCCCGCTTGTGGGTATACGGGGGCTAGCATGTGCTATAAGGTCCCAACCTTTGTTTTCCATGTATATATGATCTAAACAAAGCTAAACCAACAAAAAAGCGTCTTGTCTGAACCTCGTACTAAGAAAGCTACAGGGGTAGACCCGCGGGCGATAACACGTAGTAGATGCCTGGACGTGTAGGGGGTAACAGTCCCGCTGCGGGTAAACCGGGGGGCTAGCATGTGCTATAAGGTCCCAACCTTTTTTTCCATGTAGATATGACCTAAACAAAGCTAAACCAACAAAAAAGCGCGTTGTCTGAACCTCGTAAAAAGAAAACTACAGGGGTAGACCCGCGGGCCCCACCGACTAGGGTTTCGGTGGAAAAGGACCGCCGGAGCTCCGGAATCCTACTAGAACTAGCACGTGGACCTAGTATATGTGTCCAAGTGTGGTGGAATGTCCATGGATGTAATGTCTACATCCCCGGTCTGACCTTCTTCACATGCGTGCGATAACACTTAGTAGATTCCTGGACGTGTAGGGGTAACAGTCCCGCTGCGGGTATACCGGGGGGCTAGCATGTGCTATAAGGTCCCAACCTTTGTTTTCCATGTAGATAGGACATAAACAAAGCTAAACCATCAAAAAAGCGCGTTTGTCTAAACCTCGTACAAAGAAAGATACAGGGGTAGCCCCACGTGCCCCACCGACTAGGGTTTCGCTGGAAAGGACCGCCGGAGCTACCGAATCCCACTAGAACTTGCACGTGGACCTAGATATGTGTGCAAGTGTGTTGGAAGGTCCATGTATGTAATGTCTAGATCCCCGTTCTAACCTTCTTCACATGCGTGCGATAACACTAGTAGATTCCTTACGTGTAGGGGTAACAGTCCCGCTTGGGTATACCGGGGGCTAGCATGTGCTATAAGGTCCCAACCTTTGTTTTCCATGTAGATATGACCTAAACAA
>CAJUXJ010001460.1:0-24074 GCA_910589775.1 Avena eriantha
GGACACCATTTAGGAGCACATATGTTCCAGACAAAATGTTTGCAAAGCGCAGGAAATGTTTCGATAGAAAGGAATTGTTTCGATAGAAACCGAATTGTTTCGGGTAAAGCATGTAATATTGAAATGTTGCAAGGGTTTTATGTGAATGTTTGTTAATTAAAGTAATTAACAAAATTCTGAATAAAATAAATAAAGAGTTTTATTAAATGAGAGAGCATTAAATTTGGAGAAATTTAATGCATTTAAAGTGGAGACTTTAAAAGAGAATGTTAAGGGCATTTTAATGTGGAGGGGTTACCACCACATGAATGGGGGAGGTGAGGGGTCACCCCCCATGCGCCGGCCATGGAGAGAGGGGCACCCCCTCCTCCTATAAAAGGCCACCCATTCCCTCCTTCATCCTCACACCTCCTCGTGAAGGATCTCTCTCCCCCTCTAGATATTCCCCCATGGTCTCGGATTAGCGAGATACATGTTCCCGGTGGCCTTGCGTCTGGAAGGAGTTGCTGCTTCCGCTGATTCGCTGGAGCGAGGAGGTGGAGGTTGTCCGGTGGCTTGAACGTGTGTGCGAGGACGGATGCGCTGCTGATTGCGGCGCTCGGACTTCCACACGATCTTGAGATCGGCAAGCGTACGACTACATCAACCACGAGTTCCTACTCGTTAACAAAACTCGTTGTCTTCGAGGGTAAGTTCTCCATGGATGTATGTCCACCCGTTGCTCTGTATCTAGTAGATAGATCTTGGCGTATAGTTCTCATCGTAGGAAATTTTTTGTTTTCTATGCTGCGGACCCAACAGTGGTATCAGAGCCTGATCTATGCGTAGGTGCTTTGCACGGGTAGTACACATATGTTTATATGTGGGCGATGATGATCATGTTATTGCATCTTCTATGTACTTTGGATATTGGTGGCATAGTGGGATGAAGCGGCCCGGACCAACCTTACATGTCATCGTACATGAGACCGGTTCCACGACTGACATGCAACTTGTTTTGCATAAGTGGCTGGCGGGTGTCTGTCTCTCCTACTATAGTCAATATCTGATTTACAACGAGTTGCTAATAACTTGGTTATCCTCGTTGTGGTTCATGTTCGTAGGTAAGACCGGTTCTATCTCCGAAAGCCCTAAGCCACGTAAAACTTGCAATTGATAAATTAGAGGCGTCTAGTTTAGATCGTTGCTGGGCTAGTGTCTTGATATGGTATTGTTGTAAGTAGATGTATGATAGATACTCTTACAACTCACTTAACGTGTAAGTTCCATAGACCTTGGCCTTACACACAAAGGAATGATAGAGATCATACCACGATGCAAATGATAGAGATCAAATGCATGGACCATATCACCTCACTTCACACATTAGATGTTAGCATCTTATATTGCTAGTTTGGCGCTTTTGGTAGCATTATAAGATGATCCCTCATTTAGATATCAAGATAAAATGTGTTCTTCCTTAAGTATGCACCGTTTTATGGATCGTGTTTTGAGGCATCACGTGATGATCGGGTGTTCTCGACTCTACGCTTTCATACAACGGGTGTAAGACAGTTTTACACACGCGAATACTAAGGTTCTTACTTGACGAGCCTAGCATGTACAGACATGGCCTCGGAACACGGACCGAAAGGTTAAGCATGAGTCATATAGTTGATATGATGCCTATATAGATGCTCGCCTTTGAAGCTACACCGACTCACGTGATGATCGGACTTGGTGTAGTGGATTTGGTTCATGTAATCACCAAAAGGACACGAGGGATGTCGTTTTTGAGTGGGAGTTCATTAGTAATTTGGATTAGTTGAACTCAATCTATCATAAACTTAGTCTAAATATATTTTACAAATTCTGTTGTAGATGGCACCACCTGCTTTTAATTTCAATGTGTTCATGGAGAAAGAGAAGCTTGCTGCGAATGGTAGCAACTTCACCAACTGGGCTATGAATTTGAGGATTCTCCTCACTGCTGCACAAAAGCAATATGTGCTAGAGGCGCCGCTAGGCCCCCCACCAGCTCCTGATGCCCCTGACGAGGAAAAGAACGTCTATATAACTCGTCAGGAGGACCACAACTTAGTTCATTGCGGCATACTGTATGGGCTAGAGCCAGAACTTCGAAAACGTTTCGAAAATGGCAATGCCTTTGATACCATGGGAGAATTGAAAATGATTTTCGATACCCATGCTGCCGTAGAGAGTTATAATGCTTCTGAAAAGTTCTTTAGCTGCATGATGGAAGAGAACAGCTCCGTTAGTGAGCACGTACTCAAAATGTCTGGGTACGCCGATAAGCTTGTGTCCTTGGGAATAACGATTCCCATTGACTTAGGCATACATCGTGTTCTCCAATCTCTGCCACCTAGCTACAAGAGCTTCGTGATGAACTATAATATGCAGGGCATGAAGAAGTCTCTTCCCGAGCTTCTGTCAATGCTTAAGACTGCAGAAGTGGAGATTAGGAAAGAACATCAAGTGTTGATGATCAATAAGACCACCGGTTTCAAGAAGGACAAGAAAGTGGGCACGAAGGAATGGAAAGAAGGGCGGCAAATACTGTGCCAGCGCCTGAAAATGAAACCCCGAGCTGGCCCTACCAGCCTCGACACCGGAGTGCTATCTATTGCAAGGAGGGGACATAGAATCTGGGCCATTTGAAGCGCAACTGCCCCAAGATTGTGGCGGACAAAAAGGTCGGCAAGGCAAACAAGGTATATGTCATATACATGTTATTGATGTGTACTTGCAGTAGTACTCGCAGTGCACCTGGGTATTTGATACGGCTTGATGGTGCTAATATATGTAACTCGGTTCAGGGCCCTGCGGAACAAGTGACAACTAGCAAGGGATGAGGTCAAGATGCGGGTCGGCAATGGATCAAGATGTTGGATGTGATCGCCCGTCGGAACGCTGCCTCTCCATATGCCGTCGGGACTTAGTTATAAACCCTGAATAATTGTTATTTGGTGCTTGCACTGAGCATGAACATTGTATCCGGATCATGTTTGATGCAAAGTGGTTATTCGTTTAAATCTGAAAACAATGGTTGTTCGATTTATATGAATAATATCTTTTATGGTCATGCACCTGTGTTGAATGGTTTATTTCTATTGGATCTCGATAGTAGTATTACGCATATTCATAATGTTGATGCTAAAAGGATTAAACTTGATAATGATATATCTGCATATATGTGGCACTGCCGTCTAGGTCATATTGGCGTTAAACGCATGAAGAAACTCCATTCTGATGGACTTTTGGAATCACTTGATTTTGAATCATTTGATACATGTGAGCCATGCCTTATGGGCAAGATGACTAGAACGCCGTTTTCCGGTTCAATGGAACGGGCGACAGATTTATTGGAAATCATACATACTGATGTGTGTGGACCAATGAGTGTGTCGGCGCGAGGTGGATATCGTTATTTTGTTACTTTCACGGATGATTTGAGTAGATACGGGTATATCTATTTGATGAAACATAAGTCTGAAACCTTTGAAAAGTTCAAAGAATTTCAGAATGAAGTGGAAAGTCATCATAACAAAAGATCAAATTTCTGCGGTCCGACCAGTCGGAGAAGTGATCTTAGTTAACGAGTTTAGCACACATATGAAATACTGTGAATGTTTCACAAATCACGCCTGCCGGAACACCACAACGTAATGGTGTGTCAAAACGTCGTAATCGTACTTTATTGGATATGGTTCGATCTATGATGTCTTTGACTGACTTGCCACTGTCATTTTGGGATTATGCACTAGAAACCGCTCATTCACTTTAAATAGGGCACCATCTAAATCCGTTGAAAATACACCGTAGAATTATGGTTTGGAAACAAACCTAAGCTGTCTTTCTTAAAGTTTGGGGATGTGATGTTTATGTGAAGAAACTTCAACCAGATAAACTCGAACCCAAAGCGGAAAAATGCGTCTTCATGGATACCCTAAGGAAACAATTGGGTATACCTTCTATCAGCAGATCGAGGCAAGGTCTTTGTTGCCAAGAATGGATCCTTTCTTGAGAAGGAGTTTCTCGTGAAAGGGTGTGAGTAGTCAGAAGGTCGAACTCGAAGAGGTTATTGAACCTTCTCTTCATGAAATGGCGAGTAGCACAGCACCGGAGTTGTTTCGGAGTTGACTTCACCTAATGAAGAAGAGCTATGATATTGATCATGAAACTCCGAAAGAGGACACTACCAGAACCTCGCAGGTCAAGCAGGGACACGTGCAGCTCCTGAACTGTACGGCAATCCTGTTATGAATTTCATGATTGATGAAATAGATGACCCTGCGACGTATGAAGAAGCGATGATGAGCCCTGATTCCAACAAATGGCTAGCAGCCATGAAATCCGAGATGGAATCCATGTACGAAAACCAGGTTTTGGACCTTGGTGGACTTACCTCACGATCGAAAAGGCCGTTTGAGAATAAATGGATTTTCAAAAGAAAACTAATGCTGATGGTAATGTAACCATCTATAAGGCTCGACTTGTCGCAAAGGGGTTTGGACAAATTCAAGGAGTTGACTACGATGAGACATTCTCTCCCGTAGCGATGCTTAAGTCGGTTAGGATTATGTTAGCAATTGCTGCATATTTCGATTATGAAATATGGCAGATGGATGTCAAAACTGCGTTCCTCAATGGTAATATTGAAGAAGAGTTGTATATGATACAACCAAAGGGTTTTGTCGATCCTAAGGATGCTGATAAGGTGTGCAAACTTCAGCGATCCATCTATGGACTGAAGCAAGCATACCGGAGTTGGAATCTCCGCTTTGATGAGGTGATCAAAGAGTTTGGATTTGTCCAAACTTATGGAGAGGCTTGTATTTACAAGAAAGTGAGTGGGAGCAATGTGGCATTTCTGATATTATATGTGGATGACATATTATTGATTGGAAATGATATAGATCTTTTAAACAGTGTTAAAAGTTATCTAAACAGCAAATTTTCGATGAAGGACCTTGGTGAAGCTTCATATATATTAGGCATTAAAATCTATAGAGATAGATCAGATGCCTAATTGGGCTATCGTAGAGTACATACCTTGATAAGATATTAAATAAGTTTAATATGGACGAAAGTAAGAAGGGGTTCTGACCTATGTTGCAAGGCAAGACATTGAGTAAGACTCAAAGTCCGGCTACGGTGGAAGAAAGAGAGATGATGGATAAGATCCCCTATGCCTCAGCCATAGGCTCTATTATGTATGCCATGCTATATACAAGACCGGATGTCGCACATGCTATTAGTTTGACTAGTAGCTACCAATCTGATCCAGGTTCGGAACACTGGATAGCGGTAAAGAACATCCTCAGTACTTGAGAAGAACTAAGGATATGTTTCTTATACGGAGGTGAAGAAGAGCTAGTCGCTAAGTGTTATGTCGATGCTAGCTTTCGCACCGATCCGGATGACTCTAAGTCTCAATCTGGATACGTATTTCTCTTGAACGGAGCAGTAGTTAGTTGGAGGAGTTCCAAACAACCTGTGGTGGCTGGATCAACAACGGAGGCGGAATATGTTGCTGCTTCAGAAGCGGCACAGGAGGCAGTTTGGATGAAAGAGTTCATTACAGAACTGGGTGTGGTTCCCAGTGCGTTGGACCTGATGGTGATCTATTGTGACAACAATGGAGCCATAGCCAACGCAAAGGAACCAAGGTCTCACAAGAATTCCAAACATATTAAGCGCCGGTTTCACTCCATCCGTGAACATGTCAAGGATGGAGATATAAAGATTTGAAGTGCACACGGACCTAAATGTAGCAGATCCGTTGACTAAAGTACTCCCTAGAGCAAAACATGATCAACACCAGAACTCCATGGGTGTTAGATTTATCACTATGTGAACTAGATTATTGTCTCTAGTGCAAGTGGGAGACTGAAGAAAATATGCCATGAGAGGCAATAATAAAGTTGTTATTATATATTTCTTGTATATGATAGATGTTTATTTTGCATGCTATAATTGTATTGATAGGAAACATCAATACATGTGTGTTTAATAAACAAAAAGGGTTCCTAGTTATGCCTCTCTTATAGACTAGCTTGTTGATTAACAAGATGATCAAAGTTTCCTGATCATGGACATTGGATGTTGTTAATAACAAGGTCACAACATTTGTGAAATGATGTGATGAACATTCATCCGAAGTATAGCATTACGATCAACTCATTATGTTTATATTGCTATAACATCATACAAAGTAGTCTTAGTCCTTAGACCATGAGATCATGTTAATTGCTAACACCGGAAGAGTATCTTGATAACATCAAACGTCACACCGTAACAGGGTGACTATAAAGATGGGTTCAGTACTACGAAGGTGTTATGTTGAGGCTCATGGATCAAGAGTGGAATTTGTCAATCCAGATGACGGATAGATATACTCTGGGCCCTCTCGGTGATATCATATTAAGATAGCTTGCAAGCAAGTGATGTGATCACTAGAATGTTATATCACGGGAACAAGAAAAAGAGTGCATGTCGGTAATGAGATCAAACTAGGTATTTGGATACCGATGATCGAATCTCGGACATGTATTATATCATGAGACAAAGGGATTAAATTGCTGACGTTAAAGGTTCTCACCATCACAGAAGTCATCGTTGAATATGCAGGAATCAGTATGGATCTCTAGGTCCCGCTTCTGATTATTGATCTGAGAGGAGTCTCAATCATGTCTGCATTATTCGCGAACCATAGGGTGACACACTTAAAGGTTGCCGGACACCATTTAGGAGCACATATGTTCCAGACAAAAGGTTTGCAAAGCGCAGGAAATTGTTTCGATAGAAACCGGAATTGTTTCGGGTGAAATTGCAGAAAGTGGTTCTGCATGTAATATTGAAATGTTGCAAGGGGTTTTATGTGAATGTTTGTTAATTAAAGTAATTAACAAAATTCTGAATAAAATAAATAAAAGAGTTTTATTAAATGAGAGAGCATTAAATTTGGAGAAATTTAATGCATTTAAAGTGGAGACTTTAAAAGGGAATGTGAAGAGGCATTTTAATGTGGAGGGGTTACCACCACATGAATGGGGGAGGTGAGGGGTCACCCCCCATGCGCCGGCCATGGAGAGAGGGGTCACCCCCCTCCTCCTATAAAAGGCCACCCATTCCCTCCTTCATCCTCACACCTCCTCGTGAGGGATCTCTCTCCCCCTCTAGATATTCCCCCATGGTCTCGGATTAGCGAGATACATGTTCCCGGTGGCCTTGTGTCTGGAAGGAGTTGCTGCTTCCGCTGATTCGCTGGAGCGAGGAGGTGGAGATTGTCCGGTGGCTTGAACGTGTGTGTGAGGATAGATGCGCTGCTGTTTTGCGGCGCTCGGACTTCCACACGATCTTGAGATCGGCAAGCGTACGACTACATCAACCACGAGTTCCTACTCGTTAACAAAACTCGTTGTCTTCGAGGGTAAGTTCTCCATGGATGTATGTCCACCCGTTGCTCTGTATCTAGTAGATAGATCTTGGCGTATAGTTCTCATCGTAGGAATTTTTTTGTTTTCTATGCTGCGGAACCAACAATAACTGTCCTCTACTATGAAGTTCACTCGTGGTTTGCATTCTTGCTCTAGACGTTCTCTTATGTTGCCATTATAATTTCTATCTGGTTGATTCTTAGCTATGACAGCAACTACATGCCATTGTGTAGCTCACCGCAAATTCTGAGTCACCCAACGACTATGCATTCCAAGAGATGCCACTTCTTCCATATATATTTGCTGAAATGACCTCGCTTGTTTATATTTGCTGAAATTCTAAGAAACACTTTGTTTGATTGCTCATTTCATTCTAGGCACACTTGTCCAATGCTTGTTTTTCCTACTCTACAGGTCCACGAGTGACGCCATTATATCTTGCATCTGGTTCTGGGTCTGGTTCGTCCTAAGTCACGACATAACTATACTCTACACTATATAGTTCATTCGTGGTTTGCATTCCTTCTCTACAAGTTCTCGTATGATGCGGTTATAATTTTTATATGGTTCATTCTTTGCTATGACAGTAACTGCATGCCAATTTGTGTCTTAGCACAAATTCCGAGTCACTCGACGTCTCTTGCATTTTAGGGTATAGAACTGCTTCCATATTTTTTTTGAAATGACCTGGCTAGTTTATTTTTGCTGAAATTCTAAGCCACACACACACATTTTTTGATTGCTCATTTCACGGTAGGAACACTTTTTTAATACATGCTTGCTTGTCCTGTTTGTTTGACGTGTTGGTCAATAATTGAACCATTGACCAGTTGTAAACTCCAGATCATAGCTCCTGTCATATCAGTCAAATGAGTAGTTTGTCTTGTTTGATGTATTAACTTGTTATTACTTAGTTGCAGGGTGCAATTATTGCTATTGCCACCAAAGAGGGGGCTGCAAGATCATGTCTCCTCTAGTGTTGCTGTCACACTCAAAGGAAGATGCAGGTGATCAATTGAGGACTCTGCTATCAACTTGATTGTCAACTGAAATGCCGATTTTCTTTCTTTGATTTGATAATATGTAATAATTTTAAGAAGTTTGCAGCTGATGTAATATATGGATAACTCGTGTAGGCCATGTATGCATTTAGTTGACACCGTCCACATATGCGGTAGTCGTTACGATAATTACGCCAGGCAGGTCTATTAGGCAATAGTACAGTGCTTTGTTATTGGCCCATCGTGTATTCGGCCGACGATGAACAGTAAAAAATGTTGGATTATATAAACGTTTTATGATATTGTTATGGGCTTCAGAAAAGGCCGAAACTGTAAAAGGACGTAAACATAATGGGCCGACCTACAAGTTGTAACTGGACCTAACAGTAACAAGCCGTAAGAGTAACAAGTCATAACTGTATGAGGCCATAACAGTAACAGGCCTTAACAGTAGCAGGCCATAACAGAAACAACCCATCGTTGTAACATGCAAGAAATCGTGAAATCCTAGAACAGTAACATGCCAAAACAGTAGCCGGCCACAACAGTAATGGGCCGCAACAGTGAAAGGCCAGAATAGTGACAAGCCAGAATAGTAACGACCCGAGAAATTTCCAGGCTAGGGCAGTAACATGCCGACACATTTACCAGACTAGAATAGTAAAGGGCCGCTTGTGGGCCTGAACAGGTAAAGCCCAGAATAGTGAAAGGCCAAGACAGTAACATGTCTGAACAGTAACGGGCCATCTCAGACAAGGGCAGTTAGTAGGCCACCTACGATGGGCTACGATAAACAGTGATGGGTCGCCCACAGGCCTTAAATGTACATGAGCGACTTGGCACAGACTTCTAATGGGCCATAGAGTGTTGGACCATCATGGGCCTTCTTTAGGCTGAAACAGTATTGGGCCTGAAAGTTCACGGGCCACTGTTGGCTGCAACTTTGGGCCCATTTCAAATAGTATAGGAAAAAACAGTAACGGCCATCTTCTTATTGGGCTCCCTTAATGGGCCAGCCCAGTTAGAATTTAGCAGGCCTTGGCTGGGCCTAGCTTCTATCATGGTTTCTATGGCCGTTAATGGCAGTAACTGACCGCTAACGGTGGCTGCCAGGTGGCAGTTTGCATGACGGTAGCAGTCAACACGGCTGGCGAACAGATCTACGATGGGGCAAGTTTTCGTGGCTGAAGATTGCGATCTGCCACGGTCAGGAAATAAACCGTGGTAGATTCTTTTGTGACGGGGCTTTTACCACGATGGCCATCCGTCGTAGAAGACTTTTTAGCCATGAAAAACGGGCCTTCAACCACGAAAATCGTCCGTTGTAAAAGCCAACTTTTCTTGTAGTGTATGTGCATTAGTTTCCATGGTAAAAGATAAACTTGTATTTTGACAAGTTTTGGATCAATTCTGATCTATGGTGACTAGCAGGTGGGACACGTATATGGTGGTGCCCAAAGGAGGGTAGGTCAGATTTTCCAAAGTTATCCCTCCGCGCCCATTCACGTTGTGTATTAACTTCCACCCTCCGTCGCCTAGGCCCTCACCCCTTCCTCACAAAACAGACAGGCTTACGGCCGCTCCTCATCACCACCATGCGTGAAGAATATTTCCTACCCGTCGTCTTCTTAAGATGAACCGGTGTGCATGTCGATCCCACAATAGTCCTTCTATCTGTAGCTTGATCTGGTTGGCATTTTATTGCCCTTTCACCCAATCTGCCTCTTCAAGTACGTAGTTTAATTTGTCTTCAATTTGAATGGTCATAGTTTATTCTTCACTAGATCTGTGTTCCTAAATACCTTCGGTGATTTTTTTGTCAATATGTTTGCTAAAACGCATAGGCATATATAGTTTTTGTACTCCATCCGTATGTTTCTTGCTTTTCTTTTAATAATAACCAACCTTGTATGTCATAATTAAACAGATGGGCAGATTTTGGATAGAGATTGCTCCATTAGTCAGCGCTAAACATATCCTTGGTGTTCTACATTTATGGGGTTTGTTAGAGATCATTGTGACAACTCAAAAGTACATTGCCCCTGCCAGTTGTGTGTGAATCGTAGGGTGCTTCCTCAAAGTATGGTGGAAGACCATATTTTTACATTTGGGATGCTAAGCACATATGTTAGATGGGTATTTCATGGTTAACTATATGATCCTCCATATGAAATGGGGGAAGCACATCTTTATCATCAAGATCAAGTAGGGGAAGTAGATGTTGATCAACAGAGGAAGCTCCTGAGCATCTAGATCAACTTGGAGAAAGGGGAGGAGAGAAAAAGTGCAAGCTGCGTGAAACGGGTTTCATTTCTGGTACTACTGCTATGCCAGATGACAAGATATATGTATCGAACGATAAATGTTTAGGTTGTGTGTCTTTGATGTTTCTCTATAAACATATATGTTAATCTACTAATTGTAGAAGCAGACGATTGAAGTGGACTTTGATGGTAATGACGATGACATGTTCATTGATGAGCCTGCACCTGAGGCTGTGGATCAGGTACAGTGCTTCCGGATCGATTTGAGACAGGGCTGCTGATCATCAGGGGTGTACTTTTGGTGTCGTATGGGTAGTCTAATGACCACTAGTCCAGCTGCAAAACTCTTGGGGTGTAGAGCTATCCCATGATTGGTTCGCTATTATCTTACTTCTGTAATATGGAGCTACCTTATGATTTCTAGGCCTTTGTTAGGAGAACTGTAATTGGAAACTATTCGGTATATTAGTATATATATGTGTGTTTGTGTGTGTTTCTAGTATGAAATCCGAGCTTATCATTTTATCGGTTCCTAAATTATTTTTGAGGCCCCAGCATTGGGGCCCTATGCTGCAACTACCACCGTCTTGTCCAATGCTCCGTGAGACAAATCAGCAAAAGGATAATAAGCTGGGATCAATTTGATTTGAAGAGGGGTGATTTTATCTATCCTGGGAGAGGAACCCGAGAGAACTAGTACTAGTGCCAAGGGAAGGAGGAGGTTGGCTCGGTCAATTATCTCACCACTTGATGTGGGACCCTCTTTAACTCATCCTTGATGTGGGTCCCACCTGAAATAGCTGTAGGCCACCACATGATAGCTGGGATCAAAAATTCGGGATTCTCTCTCGGGAAAATGTTCCTACCACTGCCACTTAAAAATACTTACTGTAGAAAAAGTGTACTGCCCAGCCCTACTACTAGTACTACTACTCCCCTACCCATGCCTTTCTACCGACGACAAGACAAAAACCATCACTAGCTAGCTCCCATCTAGCAAGCAACTATTGGAACATATGCAACCTCCGATTGGAGAGTTCTTGTTGAAATAGGTGGGTGTATTTGCTCACCTCGAAATCCAGCTTTTCTTTGCTTCCGATTGGGCCATTGGGGGAACTATTAGTACTAGGAGTAGTAGTATTCGGTATGCTTTGATTGTGGAGTTCTTGCTTATTGCTCACCTCGGAATCACCTAATCAGGATAGTTTTCATCTTCTCTAATCGATTGGGTCATTTGGGTGGGGTGGGGGTGGTGGTGGGGGTGGGGGAGGTGGGTACTGATTTCGTATGGATTTGGGTTCTGGGCATGGTCACCGCTATTCTGATTGGGGCATTTGGTCTGATTCGATTTTGGTGTTATTCACTTCTGTAACCTTTAGTTGCTACTCGTAATGTGTAATGGATTTTGCGTCAGATTCTGTATGGAGAACTATGGGTCAGTGGAGCGCACGGCCACTACGGCCAGGGATGGTCCATCAGTTCCCTTAAAATTTGCCTAAAAAGGTAATGTAGCAGTATATTCGTTGCATTCTTCCATTCTTTCTAGTGCTGAAAGTGGTTGGCTGCAACCTGGATGTATCCATGTGCTAAAAGTTGTCTTTGTTTGCATCCTGTTTTTGTGGAAGCCTCTGTTACACTATCTCTTCTTCATTTACTGTAGCACGGTTGTATATACCTGCGAACGTGCGGTGCTCCGTGTGCGGCGAACATGATGGTACCCCCACATATCGCAGGTTCCGGCCAGTACCACTACTCACCAAACAAGCGCAAGGCCACCGACCAGCTGGGGGGCCCAGCTTAAAGAGAAAGGTATTTGTTCTTAATACCCTTATTACCATGGTGTAGTCAGATTTAAGTATGACACGCTTGGTGTCATGCATGCTTATCAGATGTTCCGAAACATATGTGTCATTTTATTAATTCTGGCACTGTGTTATGTGAATCTAGAAATCTGGATCTGTCAGACTGTCTCATACAGTCAGTATATGACTACTATGTACTATACTCCCTCTATCCCAAGGCTTAAGGCATTTTTTTTGAAAAGTCAAGCTACAGAAACTTTGACCAAACTGTCAAAAACTATCAAGAACTATGATATTATATACATACGACGTGAATATATGTCTCATGATGTATCCAAGGATATATAATTCATATTATAATTTTTTTTTAAACATGGTCAAACTTTACATAGTATTGAACTATTGAGCTCTGTTACTATTTATGCAGATTGAAGGTGCTGCTGCGGAGGCTGAGGCTACTATAGAGGCTAGTAGATTTCTGATGCCCGCACCAAATAGGACATCATCTACACAACGAGGAAGTGCCAACACAGTACCCGGGTGGGCAGTGACCTCTCTAAGAAGTGGGTATAATTTGGAAATCCACAATTTTACATGTTATGATTTTCCATGTTATTGTTATCAGCTAGTACTATATGTTTACGCTCATCAGAAGTTCACAAAACCAAATCTGTTTACTTTACAAGCAATGGTTTTGTATTATATTATTAGATTTACTTGCTTTTTTACATAATTTAACCTTTCCACTTAATTTCAATCAGTACCACGCACCGGCTGCTCAGCCCTTTCTGATACCCTCCTCTTGTCATGCTTGTGGATTGAAAGGGGGCCATGTATGCCCTTCCAAAGGCAGAGTGAAGAAAAATGGTGCGTGGCCACCCTTCGTAAAGGGTACCCATGGTATCTGGTATGGATTCCAAGTGGTTTAGACCACCCTGATGTAAGATCTTGTATCTCACTTTTTTTTGCCGTCGCCTTACTTCTCTATCAATTTTCTCATGAAGGTTGTCCTTTGTGTCGCTCGCCCCATTATAAACAAGATGTCCGGAAATAACAAGTTTCTAACTCTGTATAGCGAGGGCCCTAAAGGCATGCGGCAACTATATGATGTGGATGTCTCCTAGACGATGGCCGCCACCTATTTGGTGGCCGAGGTTGGTCCAAGTATGTCCTTGAGAATGGTTTGAAGCCATGGGATGAGGTAACATTCGATTTTAGCAAGCTTGGGCAGATACTTGCACGCCATCATACACCTTTTGACCGAAGGACCAAGAACAGAGGTAGTACTAATTAATTTGCTTCTATACTCATCACAACCTCTAATGATTTTCTTGCGACTAACTGTTCTACACCATTGTCTTTACTCATCATATGACCCTGACCACTTTTGTAGTCTGCTTCCCCTTATGTACCACCCAGAACGGTGCCAGCATCAAGCTGCTGGCACCGGCACCGGCCCCAGTTCCTGCAACGGCACCTGTTGACCTGAGTAGGAGAAATAATAGAGGTAGTAACTTAGTTCTCTTGTATACTCTCATCTCTGTGTAGGATTTACTGTTGTATAAGAAACCATTTTGCTTGTACACATCTCATATGCCTCTCTGACCACTCCTGCAGTCCCCTTACCTACCCCCCAGAAAGTAACCAGCATCAAGCTACTGGCACCCGCCAACGGCACTGGCCCTAGTTCCTGCTCCGGCACCTATTGACCTAAGGAGAAAGAATGGAGGTAGTAACTTAATTTGCTTGTATACTCATCATATCCTCTGATCACTGTCTTGTGAGTAAATGTTAAATAAGAGATCATTTTGCTTGTACACTTATCATCTCCTCTACCATCCCTACAGTCATCTTAGCTACCCCTTAGAAGGAATCTAGCATCAAGCTACTGGCACCGGCACCGGTTTTGGGCCTTCTGGCTCCTGCACCGGCCCCTCTACAATTAGTGGCACCATCTCCAGCACCAGCACCAGCCTTAGCACAGGCACCGACACAAGATCCTTCATCACCTTGGGCAGCACCTTGTCAGACCATATCCTACACATGCGTCATCACAAGGTCGCACCGGATTATTTTTGAGAGTATATGGCAGCAGATAAACTACTCTGAATGTCTTCTCAAGTTTCACATGATTCAGTGCATTGCTCTTAGTAATTATGCGTCTATCTCTTGCTTTGACTCAGAAATTGCCTAAGAGTGCCACAAAGCAACTCCAGGCCAGACGAAAGGATACAATAGTCTTCACGATGCAGAGCGAAGGATTGCAAATCGAGGGATGCTACGCCATTAACTCGTCTGATGGGCGCTTGT
The DNA here is from genome assembly GCA_910589775.1 of Avena eriantha. Lineage (NCBI taxonomy): Eukaryota > Viridiplantae > Streptophyta > Magnoliopsida > Poales > Poaceae > Avena > Avena eriantha. Next base: position 14,817 of record CAJUXJ010001460.1, read on the forward strand.
CAGCTACTTCTAGGCGGATCAAGTTCCGGAAAGCAGCCAAACTCACTATTGGAAGAACGGTCAAGGTCGATGTATCTAGCTGCCCTGAATGCTGCATATTGTTCATGAACTTCCTAGTTGTCTAGCTCTTTGGCCGCATGCTATTGTAATTAATTATGTGGTTGTCTTATCTCCACTGATCATATATGGGTGGTAAAACTATGATAACCTTTTGCTGGATTGGAGCTATGACTAGTACATATTGGTATGGTATATCTGTATCTATATGATGGTTCCCTATATGACCAATATTATGACAATGATTGTGTTCTTGTGATCGAGTGTGTTTGCAGAAAGGGCAAACTGATCGCGTGGCATGGTTTTTAGAGCTGCAACAAGAATTGTCTCTCTCTATAGTGATATTGAATTTCAGTGTCTGTATTGCTAAATCAGTCACTTTGAAATGCTTCTGATTGGTCAAGCGCTGCTGAATATGAACTAGGAATTTGTCGATTTTTTTATGTCTTACTATGTGTACTCCTTAATCTTTCAAATTGTATTGAATTTGTCAAAAGTTCTATCGTTGATGCTGGCTGCTTGCTCTAGAGCTTTTGCCTTTGTGTCATCGAAACCGTTGGATGCAATTTTGGACAGAGATGAGAGGGTTAAAGATATATAACATGATTTCACCAAGTGAAGTCATTGGATACCAGCCCTGTTTTGGCGATGTGGTGTGTGTTCATTAGATATTTTTACATGAATATCTGTCAAAGGAATTATCGTTTTCCCCCTCGATGAGGGTATGTGTTTGAATCTGGCGAGCCACAGCTCAGTGAAATTTGAGATAGGAGCCCATTGACCATAGCCCAAAAACTTTTTAATTTGGCCTTTTTGGCATTGCCCACACCTCTAAAAAACTCTGCCTACCCATGTTTTTAAGAAACTGATCCATTATGTGGCTTTTTATAAATCAAGGTTCCAGTAGCACTGCTCTTTTATTTTAAGAGAGATAACATGGACACACAAAATATTTTTAGAAGACTGATACATAAGTTGTAGTACTAATACATGTTTAATGATTCAATTTCTATAAGTATCTTTGGTGTAGTGGCAAAACACTCAGTTTTATGTCTATTTGATTTGATTTGAAGGTCTTTAGTTCGAATCCCTGTGTGTACATATTTATATATATCTCGGGTTTACTTTTTTTGAGAAAGGGTTTACTTTTAATATCACATTATGGAGATGCTGACATCGTGGACCCACCAGCCTGCAGCATCCTCGAGTTTAATGGCTGGGTTTGAAAAAAAAAGTTAAATACTTGTACAGAGAGGCTGGCATCAGGGACCCACATGCCAAAACATACGAGGCTACATGTGGGACCCACAAGCCAGAACATACTAGAGAGGCTAACATGGGGGCCTCAGCAGCAAGACCATACACGGCTGGCACATGGAGCAATGTTGCCAAGGCCAAAACAGTGGACTGGCCAAAAAACTTCCATCATACGCATGTTCGATTTACGAAGAGACCGACATGTGGGACCCAGTAGCGCGGCCATATACATGTTCTGCCTCGAGTGACGTTGCCAAGTTTGAAACAGGGAGGCGCGAGCGAGAAAAAGTCCAGCATGCACACGTTTCTTCTAATGAGGGGCTCACATGGGGGACCAGTAGCATGGAAAAATGGCTGATGCATCGAGCAACGCTATCAAGTTCGAAACATGGAGGCGTGACCGAAAGCAAAAATTCCATCATACACACGTTTCTTCTAATGAGTGGATGACATGTGGGGGCCCTCCATCATGATTAAACGGTAGATGCAACGAGCAACGCTATCAAGTTCAGAACACGGAGGCGAGACCGAGGGAAAAAATCTATCATACACACGTTTCTTCTAATGAGAGGATGACATGTGGGGTCTAGGAGTTTGATTAAACGGTAGATGCATCGAGCAACGCTATCAAGTTTGGATAATGGTAGCGCGAGCGGGAAGAAAAAAATTCCATCATACACACGATTCTTATAATGTGAGGCTGACATGGAGGACCCATCAGCGTAACTAGACGACAAATAGATCGAGCAACATTATCAAGTTGAAATCAGGGAGGCAATAGCCAAGGGAAAATTCCATTGCACACATTTCTTCTAATGAGAGGATGACATGTGGGTCCTAGGAGGTTGATTAAATGGTATATGCATCTAGTAACACTATCAACTTCGGAACAGGGTAGCGCGAGCGAAGGAAAAAATTCCATCATACACACGATCCTTCTAATGAGAGGCGAACATGTGGGACCTAGCAGCCTGACTAAACGACAGACGCATCGCACAACGTTATCGAGTTCAAATCAAGGAGGCACGACCAAAAAGTATGGTCCGCTAGAGGACACTAACGTCTGGGACCCACACGCCTGAAAAGACTTCGGTGAGTCAACATCGCATGAGGAAACGAAAATCTTGCTTTTGCCACACGCCAGCCGATCTTCCTCCACGTTTTTAGCGGTTCCATTGTAGGAGAGGGCCACAAAACCAGAAAAAAAGTTTTCCATCGGCCATAGCCGAGCCGAGAATTTCATCGCCGAAGACGCTCCTTATACCACGACCATCAGGCCAAGTTGTTATAGAAGGTAACTTTTCTTGTAGTGCCTTTGGCCAATGGATCCGAGGGTGGCTGGGTAGAGGTGGCCATCCAGCCGGCTCTCCTGGTCACCCGGCTAGACAGGGCAGCTAGGAATCTTGAGGGCGGACCGAATGGAGCGGGTCCACCCAGTTGTGGCTCTTTTTCTTGCGGCCATCCGGCTAGGCCTCCCTAGAGCCGGCCAGTTGGGCCTGGCTTGGCCTACCCGGGGGTCATCCCCCTGATACTAGTCCTCGAGCGCATTGGGACTTCACCTTGTGGAGAAGTTCTTGCGTGCTCATTGGTTGAACTGAAATGATTGTTGGTCGCAAGCTTGTCTTTTAGTGCTTCTTTGATAGTGTTCATCGTTTTCTAGCTTGAGATGCTTGTTGCTCCCCGGCTGGAGTTCTACCGGCTACGGGACCAGTGTCTCACCCACAGGGTGTGAGCGGCGATTGAATCTACCGGCTGGCACAACCGGTGGGGGAGGTGAATCACTTTGTTGATGACATCAGTGCTTGCGTTGGCCACGGCTGCCACTTATAGCGCGTGTCACGTCAGTTTGAGCTCTTAGCTTGCTGATACATTGCAAATGTATCTATAATTTTTGATGTTCCATGCTTGGTTTTATCCACTTTCTTGTGTTTTGTTCCAACTTTGGAGTACTTTTCATATGATTTCTTGGACTAACCTATTAACCAGAGCCACAGTGCCAGCTACCTGTTTTCTGCTGTTTTTGGTTCCAGGAAGTCAGAAAATGAATATTCTCAGAATTGGACGGGACAAAAGCCAAATTGCCTATTTTTCTGGATGTCATCAAGTGCCAGAATACGAGACGGAGAGGGGCCAGAGGGCCACCACACCACCTGGCCCGTGCCAGGGGGTGGTGAGGCCAGCCCTAGCACCCCCTCGGCCTCCCCTTCCGACTATTAGGTGCCCTCGGGACGTAAACCCTAAGTCCCCGATCAAAAATCCACGAAAGAGTTTGTAGCCGATGTCATCTCCATCCCTAGATCGGGAGGGATCTGAAGCTCTTCCCGGCACCCTGCCGGAGAGGGGAATTCACCCTGGAGGCCTTCTTCATCACCATGCAAGCCTCCGGTGTGATGCGTGAGTAGTTCATCCTTGGACTACGGATCCATGTAGTAGCTAGATGGCTGGTTCTCCTCCTTCTGTGCTTTCATGTTTAGATCTTGTGAGCTCCGTTCATGATCAAGATCATCTAGTTGTAATTCTGCATGTTGTGGTTTGCGGGGATCCGATGGATATTGAGATGCTATTTCAGATTTGATATTGATTCTATCATGTCTTTGTTATTTGTGATCTGGCATGCTTTCTGTTGTTAGTAGCTATCTTGGCCAAGTAGATGCTAGCAACTCCAAGAGTTTAGTATTTATGCTCGATAGTGGGTTCATGCCTCTGGTAATCTGGGGAAGTGACAGAAATCTCTAAGGTACTAGATGTGCTGTTCTACTAGGGAGAAAACAACAATCCTTTGTTCATAGAACAATCGTATTGTTTACTTTACACGCAGTTCATAAAGCAATAATCTGTTGCGTGCAACTTAATACTGGAGGGGGTTTAGATGATAACCTGATCGTGGATTATTAGTCATAGATGCAGTTGGATGGCGGTCTATGTATTATGTTGTAATGCCCAATCAAGTCTCAAAGGAGTCAAGATGATTAGTATATGCATGTATTGCTTTCTTGGTGTTTGTCAATTGCCCCGCTGTAATTGTTCACCCAGCATGTTATCTATCTTAAGGAGAGCCATCTTAGTGAACTATGGATCCCGGTCTTGTCTTTTACATACAATCTACAATCTTTTACTACTTTGTGTTTACTTTCTGCAAACTTTTACTTCTTTCCATTCGATATGTTTAATCCTTTGTTTTCCGTAAAACACGGTGAGATTGACAACCTCATCGCAAGTTGGGGACAAAGTTCTGTGGTTGTGTTGTGCTGGTCTCCACGTTGCTACTAGCACCGGTAGTGCACCCTGCCAAAGCTCAGCTAGTAACACCTTTGGGGTGTTTCCTTGCTCCTACTGGTTCGATTAAACCTTGGTTTCATAACTGAGGGAAAACTTGCTGCTGTACTCATTGTACCTTCCTCTTGGGGTTCCCAACGAGCTCTACATCGAACGACGAGCACATCAAGATTTTCTGGCGCCGTTGTCAGGGAGTCAAGGACATCTTCACAAGGGGAGTCCCTCATAACCAATCTCTTTACTTTGTTGTTTTTGTTTTGCTTAGTTTTCTTTTTGCTTTGTTTGCTTGTTTCTTTATCAAAAACACAAAAAATTAGTTTTGCAAGTTTGCTTTCTTATTTGAAAACCCATAAAAATGACTACTCTTGAAAACACTAGGTTGTGTGACTTTACTAGCACCAACAACAATGATTTTATGAGCACACCTATTGCTCCACATGTGGCTGAAATACTCTCTTGAGATAAAACCTGCTTTACTCAATCTTGTTATGAGAGAGCAATTTTCTGGTATTGGTAATGAAGATGCTGCTTCCCATCTAAATAACTTTGTTGAACTTTGTGATATGCAAAAGCATAGGGATATAGATGGTGATATTATTAACTGAAATTGTTTCCTTTTTCTTTGAGAGAAAAGCTAAAGAATGGTTGAATTCCTTAACTAGGAATAGTATTGATTCTTGGACTAAGTGCAAAGATGCTTTTATTGGAAATACTATCCTCCTGCTAAGATTATATCCATGAGAAGTGAAATAATGAAGTTTAAACAACTTGATAATGAGCATGTTGCTCAAGCTTGGGAAAGAATGAAATCTTTGGTAAAGAATTGTCCCACTCATGGACTGACTGCTTGGATGATCATCCAAACTTTTTATGCAGGACTGAACTATTCTTCAAGGAACCTATTGGATTCAGCTACTGGAGGTACCTTTATGACCATCACTTTGGTGCTGCTGCAACAAAACTTCTGGACAATATGATGGTTAATTATTCTAAATGGCATACTGAGAGAGCTCCACAAGGTAAGAAGGTAAATTCTGTTGAGGAAACCTCCTCCTTGAGTGATAAGATTGATATTATTATGTCTATGCTTGTTAATGGGAAAGCCCATATTGATCCAAATAATGTTCCTTTAGCCTCTTTGGTTGCTCAAGAAGAGCAAGTTGATGTGAACTTCATAAGAAATAACAATTTTGGCAACAATGCTTATAGGAACAATTTTGGTAACAACAATTATAAGCCATATCCTCCAACAATGGTAATGCTTATGGAAATCCTTACAACAATAATAAGAGTGCTCCCTCTGAACTTGAAGTTATGCTTAAAGAGTTTATTAGTAAACAAACTACTTTCAATAAAACTATTGAGGAAAAACTCTCTAATGCTGAAAGAAATATAGCATCTTTGGCTGAAGCTCAATCTACTTTGAATAAAATGGCTGCTAAACCTGAAACTAATGAGAATCCCTTTGCAGCTACCAATGCCATACAAGTAAGAATTGATGAAAATGTTAGACTATTAGCTGAATTACATGCTAAGTGGGAAAGAGAAGATGAAATTGCTAGAAACATTAGTGTTTCTACTATCACCACCACTAGTGTTGAGGCTACTAATAGTTCCACTACTTTAGATGATAAAGTTGATTTTGATCTTGATGGTTGCAATATCTCTGAAGTTATTAAGTTCCTACAAAAGCTTGCTAAAAGTCCTAATGCTAGTGCTATGAACATAGCTTTTACAAAACACATTACTGATGCTCTCATAAAGATTAAAGAAGAAAAGATGAAACATAAAGCTTCTATTCCTATAAAGCAAGAAGATGGTTGGGAACCCATCATTAATATGAAAGTGAATGACTTTGATTTCAAAGCTTTGTGTGATCTTGATAGTAGTGTTTCTATTATGCCTAGAAGGATTTATGATATGCTTGATTTGCCTCCTCTTGCAGATTGTTATTTGAATGTCCCACTTGATGCTAATGCTTAAAAGAAACTCATGGGAGTCTTAATGATGTTCTTATTATGGTTAACGATTCCTATGTCCCCATTGATTTCTATGTTTTGGATGTTGAATACAATGCTTCTTGTCCTATTACTTTGGGAAGACCTTTTCTTAGAACTGTTGGTGCCATCATTGATATGAAGAAGGCACCATTAAATATCAACTCCCACTCAAGAAAGGTATAGAACACTTCCCTAAAAAGATAGAAAAGATTTATTTTGCTTCTCCTGTGAAAACAAAATTTGGTCTTAATGCTTCTTCATTTGAGAACACTTGATTCTTTCTTTGCTTCTTATGCCTAACTTAAAGGCGTTAAAGAAAAGTACTTATTGGGAGATAACCCAAAAGTTTTAGATGAGTCTTGCAAGTTATTACCTATGTAATAACCTCTCTTATCCTTTTTATTTGCTTTTTGTGCCAAGAGTAACCTCTAATGAGAGTGAAGTAATGATTGGGAAAGTTGCTGTCCCGAAACAGATTTTTGTGCTTCACCGTAAAAATTCGTGAGAGAGATATGTATGTAGGATTGAGTTGTAATTGTTTGTGCTTCTGCCCCAGGTTGTTATCTAACTTTTGTTAGTTCAACACGTTTTGATTTGAGCATAGAAGGTCTTAGAAAAAATTCGCCTTTACCTGCTGGTCTGTTTTGATAGATTTCTGCCATTTTCTGCATTTGCTTCTTGTTGGTTCCTTCTTGAGTTCTTTTGGGGAATTGAGCTTTTTGAGGAAAGTGCTACAGTATCTAGTGTTCTAATGAAAGTTTATTTGGTGTTAGAACTGAACCTTGAGACTTATTTATCTTTAGTGCACTAATGTTGCAAATGAGATTGTGTGAAGTTTTGTATGAAGGAAAAATTTCAGGTGAATGGAAGGAATGAGTAATGCGATGAAGGATGGACTAAAGCTCAATCTTGGGGATGCCACGCGTTTCACCCCAAGAAATATCTAAGAAGTACAGGCGTCAAATCTTGGGATGCCCAAGGCATCCCCTTCTTCATCAATAAAAATCCCAGGTTTCTTCCAAACGCTTCATTTTTATTGTTTCATGCACAGTTGTGTTTTTCTTGGAGCGTCTTCTTTTTCGTTTTCATTTTGTTTTTCGTTTGGCTTGGTTTTCTTAGTTTTCTGAATAGATTGGTTGGACCCCTTCTTTCATACATTGGTTTGCAAATAGTTTGGTTTGGTTTGGAAAAGAGTAGGAAAGTTCATACTTATGTGGTAAAAAGAGCTTGTTTTTTCACTGTGGCCTATGCTTTGTCATGCCATGCTTGATATTGTTTTAGCTTTATGCTTAGTATTCTTTGCTGTAGCATGACTTGTTATAAAAATTGAGATTGCTTAATTGCCTTGGATGAATCATGCGTTGTTTTAGCATATTAAAGCATAGTATAGTGGTATTCTCCATTGATGCTTTATTTGGGTTGACTTGGCGCATGCTCACACCATGTTATGACTATCCAAGTCACCATAGCCTTTATGATCCTTTAGTTTTCAACTTGTAGTATTACTTTATGCTTTGATCAATGATGTTTTTGTCGCTCTGCATGATTATGGCCATTATTGCTCTCTTAGTTTGTCGCTCCCAGTCTTTTGCTAGCCTCCACAACAAAGTATGAGTTTCACTCATGCATCCAACTCCCTAAACCAAGTTATTCCAAAGAGTCCACCATACCTACCTACTAGCTTATGCTATTCCAAGTATATTCATGCTTTTGTTTACCTTCCACTTGTTATGAGAAAACTAGTGATTAAAGCTCTCACGAACTTGATGGCACACTAGTGATTAAGCTCTCACGACTTTATTGCCTCTAATAAACTTGAACCATTGGGTCCTTCTTTGTTGCGTATATGCTTGCGCTTTATAAGTTGAAATTAGCAAAACCATTTACCATGGGGACGCTTTCAACATTGCACTTGTACTTTGTACCCCGTTGATATCATGTTCTTTTGCTTACGGATCCCAGCGGTGTGAAATAAAAGTGGAACTTGTAACATCATGGAGTTTGTATGTGTTTTAGAGAATCGCCTGGGCCGCTAGCCTAAGCCATGCCTAATCATGGTGGAAACTTGCAGCATCACCATAATGAGCACTCTATGTAGCATCCTCAATAAAAACCTATGCAAATAGCAAATAAAAAGATCCCTAATGCTCATTGTCTGCTTGCCTTGTCATTTTGATTATGGGAAAGCTCCTGTATCATGTGCAAGGGGTACCCCGCTGGCGGCTCTTATGATACACATATACTTACAATGACAAGAGCTTACTCGTGACTAAGTTGAGTAGCATGAGGATCGGTCTTCGTAAGTAAGGGGCATGAGATTTCGGTTTATAACTTGTCAAGCATATCCTCTTAGTTGTGTCACTTTAACCTTAATCAGCTTCAAGATGCTTATGATAGGGGCAATGAGAGCTGAAAACTACAAGTACCATAATTTTTGGAAGCTCTTTATGAGACTGAATCCCTACTTCCTTTTACAAAGGCTTTCTTCTTCCACCATTATATTGAGTCTCCACCTTCTATCTTTATGCACCTACTTTGAGAGCATAGTGGCCATTCTTAGTTCTATGTGCATTATCCCAAGACTAGTTGATTGATGCATAACTGTGTTATTGCTTGTTTTAAACTATGTATCTAGTCACTCTTTATGAACTTTGAAGGTTCCTATGCA
>CAJUXJ010001461.1:0-17695 GCA_910589775.1 Avena eriantha
TACCTCGGCGGAGGTGGCGGCATCAGCAGTTGCTGTCCTTTTTCCCCCAGTTAGCAATGGTGGCCGGGGTGTTTCATTCCAAGGTGCTTCGTTCCGAGTGCCTGAGCATTCCCCTCGAACCCACCTGTTCCAACTTCCTCATCCATTCACACTAGCGGTCGTATGTTTCGCTGGACTGTTCGGACTTGGCGTATGAATTTTGCAAGGTTGATCTAGCATAGATTCAAACGTATACCTCGGCCTACCCTTTCGTTCTTGCCATTGCTTTTTCTGCTCCGGGGTCCAAGGCTTTCTTCTTCCTTCGCTTTTCTGCTAACCAGTTTTGCCATCCAGTTTTCTAGCGTTGGCTTGCTCCGGCATTGGTCTGATCCCGATCCACTACTACAACCTTCTGCGAGTTATAGAGATAATCCGGTCCGCTCGTCCTTCTTTTTCCTTGGAAATCATTCCTCCTTGATGACCTGGATATCTCGGTTGTAATACTCCATTTTATTTGCTTCGCTAGACATCAACCGGGGTTGAGTTGGATCTCCCAAGGCATATCAATCTGCAATCCGGATTGTCTCGACAAGGTAGTTGGCATTATCGTTTGTAACCTTTGCCACAACATACTCCCATATCTGCATCCCTGAGCGAACCACGCAATTGCTTGTGATTTGATCACCCAGTCGCACGAGTTACGCACGTTGCACCAGCGAGTCAGGAAATCTCTATTTGGCTCATTCAGTCTTTGCCGGTGTAGTGCAAGGGTTTGCGGTCTATTGGGTCTCTTGTAAGTTCTTGAGAAGTTGCTAACAATAGTTCCTAGAAATCCAACCAATAGTTGATACTCCCTGGTGGCAAATCGTTCACAGCCAAACTCGCGCTGGTCCTTCCAGCATCTGTGGTACATATCTTATACTTACTGCCACTCACAAATTCCCTGTTGCTATCTTGACAGCTGTGGCACATCAATCAACCAATCTTCTGGCCTGGTGCTTCCATCATAAGTTCGGGTTTTCCCCTAGCCAGCTGGAGTTCGGCACTGGTGGCTCATTCATGATTCGGGGCCCAAAACATGCTAACCCGGTGGACCTTGTAACTAACTCGATTTGCTCCGCCCTATAAATTTATCCAACTTCAACCTCACTCATCTGCCTGCAAGTTCCTGCTTCCCAACCGTGAATCCAATTACCTGATGATCTGGTCTTGGGTATCCATCATTACCATAGCTGAATAACCATCATTGTATCTTTCTTGATCCGGATGTGCGGGACGCTGTGGTGATGCTTGCCCTGTCCTTCCTCCTTGCCGAGGTTCACACTGTTGCGCTTGAGGCACATTTTGGCCCCGCTCCCATTGGATTACGCTATCCGGCATTGCCGTTTGGCAGCATTTCTTTGACCGGCATTCCCTGGTCGTGGTTACCCCGGGCAGCCACACCCCGGCTGGTACTTGGCGATCCTCATCAACTTGCACTGCTTTTTCTTTTCTAGCTCTTACCGGATCATAAGAGACCATTTGCTTGTTTCTTCTCCCCGAGTCCACTACTTCTTTCTCTCCTAGGATCATGTCCCGGAGATAATGCGGCTCCTCTGGATCTTGCCGGGTTATTTCTGGCTGAATGTACCATCTATGAAGCCCCTGGTGGTCCCAGGTTAGCTTTGTTTATTTCTTCATTTTGTTGGCATGCGGACCCTCAACAAGTGATTCACTCTCTCTTGTTGCCTCTGCCGAGCCTCACCTGTCAAACCTTCTAACTAGGATGCGATCGCGTTTGTTGCTCTGAGGTTCTTTGCCGGCGTACTGTACTGATCCAGCCCTCCTGTCACTATAGTAGCTGTCTGACGCGGCCTAGGCTCGTACTCCTTGTCAATCTCAGTGATCAGGTTTCTGCCTCGGCTTTTAACTCCATTGATACGGTTCGCGTTAGCGTACTCTCTCAAGGTGATGTTCAGTGACTGATGCAATTCAGCTACCTTCTTTGCTCTAGCTAACATCTTCTGCCTAGTTTCCTCTAACTCAACTGCGCCTGAGCCGGATCTACCACATGTGCTATTTGGGTTGCTAAGCTATCTATTGCTTGCTGGAGCACATTCTTCTGGCTTTTCTAGCGAGGAACCCGACCTGGTCTGTTTGGGCGTTACATGTGGGCTCTGGCGCCGATCCTTGCTCGGTCCCGCATCTGGCGCGGTCATCAGGACTTCAATGCTGCTAGTGGGGCGAGCCATACGCACTCCACGGGCGGCGCTGAGAGATGGGTTCGCCACCGTCGATGATGTGCCACAGATGAATGTAGGATTCATCCACCCTGATGTAGATCTTGTGCACGCCAAGCTTGATGAAGATTCTGTTGCGCGGTGGAGGTGGAGGGTTCCTACCGAAGCTTCCCGTGTTGCTCGCTGACGTAGTCCAGCGCTCCAAAGCGTTGAACCAAGCCTGAGACGATACGCTCGCCGGTGCTCGAGAAGTTTCCCGTCTAGATTTTCACCCCTGCTAGCACCTCTAGACCCACGGTGGGGGCCAATTATCGTGTGGTGACACGGCAGATGCCATGGATAGGCTAAATATGGGGCCAATGTGTGCTAGGGGAATCCAGGGAGGAGAACATGGTGATTCCATCGCCCCGGAAGTTCTTGTATTCTCTCTATCAATGGTGTTTACAAGTATTCTGGAGGCTCTTAGCAAGAAGGAGACGATGTCTCTTACCCCTCACTAACTAGCCCCTGAGTTCTACCTTAGACAGAGAGTGATTCCTCCAAATGCCGTCCCTCTCTATGGAGGCCCCGGTTCTCCTTATATAGGGGAGCCCGGGTTACCATTATAGGGCTTAGGTGCAGCATATTCCATGATATGCTCCTTTAATAAACGATGCTTCTTTATTCTTCTTTAACGGCTCGTCCGGCTTTGGACGTAACCCTCAGCATCATCCTTGTCTTTTGGCGTCACGGGCTACGTCATTCGGCGTTCCCGCGTCACCTTGGTCGCCGCTGACCCGATGGTCCTCTCCTTTGCTTTACTTTGCACATGCTTCAGCTAATAAGCCACCTTTTGACCAGCGGGGGATTCCTTCTCTTTGAATCAAGACAATCCGGCTAGCATATAGCTAATTCGCCTACCCAAGTCCGCAAAACAGATAAGAATGGTCGGCCTAGATCTTATGCCGGCTGGACCATTGTCAAGGAAATGCCCTATGGGCCGGCCAACCCGTGATTCAGCCTGCCTTGAGGTGATCGGGTCAGCACTTTGCTTGACCGTGCGGTACCACCGGCTAACTCGGGCCCTTATACCCCGACGTTGCCTGTAACATCCCAATTTCAGCAACCCTGATTAGTTGTCCAAATGCAAAAATCAGGGGAACAAAAACTTTTTCTTGTTGAGTGCTGAAGTGTTTGCTTGTTGTTGGATATGCTTATGATGTTGTATTAGAAGATATACTCCTTACCTCCAACCCTAGTTGACAAAAGCTACCTCCCAAAACTGTCATGGCTTAATTTCCATATTCTCAATGTTCTGGCATTTCAAAAGCATGAGCCAAGATGTTTTGAAACCAAAACTATTTTAGTAGCTTCTATTGACAAACTATGGAGAGATATAGAATACTATCTCCTTATGTTTTCAAGACAGAACCTTCACTACTCTTAACCTCTAGAATCTGCAAAAACCTTTTAGTAAGCTTTTGAATCCTACTCTTGTTAGATATACCAAGGACGATCCACTCCTCCTATTCAATCCACAACCTCTTCAATTGCATCAACCTCACCTCAAGCTAGACTTGAGGTAACCCTAGTAGTAGTTGTTTGTTTTGTAAGTTTTGAGTTGCCTTGATCTGCTGTTTAACTTGATTACTTAGATGTAGTACGAGATACTCTAGGAGCTCATCAGTAGGATCAAGAGGTCTCAAAATCACCACACCCTAAGAAGAATACAAGATGGATACGATCTCTAGTCAGTAGTGATCATCGAACACCCTCAACTAGATCAACTCTGAAGTGATCCCTTCTAGAAGCTTCCAAGTCAATGAAGGCCATATCAAGCATGGATCCTACACAACTCAATCTACACTTTCAACATCATCCACTTGATTATGCTTCGGTACCTTGCAACTCATCAAGAACATTCCCTCTCATGTTTCTAGTCAAAAACCCTAAATCTGCCAAATTTAGCAGTCTGGAAATCTGTTTCCAACATCACCTTTTTGAATGCCTCCCTTTCTCAATCCTTGTGCATTATTTGGTAATGCACTTGAACCATCTTGTTAAACATCCTAAGGAATACCAATTCCCACTCTTTCCCTTGGTTAGATCATCCTCCCACCCACTTGTTCTTGATGGTTTTGCAGGCAAGAAAATAACTATTCCTGCAAATCTAGTCATCATGCCTACTTTGATAGAAGCTCACACCACCATCCAACCTTCTATGGACCAAATATTTGCATGGTTGTGTTCTATCCATATAGTTCTATCAATATCCACTTCACTTGTTCCAAGTGGATCCTTTTGCTACTTAAACCCACAAGGTTTTGAAGGCTAGTTGGTAATCTGCTTTGGCAGGCTTATTTTAATATCAAAGTTTGAAAGCATGTCATGGTGAGCTCAAGCAGGATCAAGCTCAAACCCCTACACCATTGCAATCCACATCACTTGGTATAGCCAACCATATATCCCATGCCCCAAGGGAGCCCTGAGATCCAAGATCCAATAAGGTTTTGGTGGCATGAAAACAATCTTACCCAAGATCCCCAAGCTCTAGTTTTCACCACCAAATCAAATTGGAAACTCCAATCCCATGGATGAAAATGCTTGTACTACACCTTGTCTACATCATCTACCTTGATCATCAAGATTTATCAATATTATCCATAATTATTATGGCTCCAAATCTAATTAATCTCTTTAATAGTCAAAATCTCAAAAAACTTCTCCCCTAAAGGAAAGTATAGTTTTTGCCAAACACTTCCCCAAATTTTGGCTCAATTGAGTCCTATATTCATACCCTATCTTCCCACATCAAAAATAAATATTTTTGAAGAGCTTTAAAATTATTTTTGCCCCTTTTCCTAAATGGCAGAAACAACAAATAATGTTTTAAATACTTTTAAGCCCCAATAAATCTTGGGAAATTCCCCTAAGTGTGTATTCACTTATGGGACCATACCACATCAAAACTCCGCTTGTCCAATGTAAAAAATATCAAATAAGCCCCAAGAATTCACTTCTGCAGTTTTTAATAATGGTTTTTAGAGAACTTTAAATGGTCTGAAAAATCTCAAACAATTCCTAGGAGTGGACCTTAACCCTATCTAGCTACCAGCACCTTTATTTCATCTTTCCAAGATCAAGTTTTGGAAACTTCCTTGATTTAGTCACTAGGGAAAGAATTTAACAAATCCAACACTAAGATCTAAACTCCACCAAAACCTGCCTCAAACCTAGTCCAGCAAGCTTGCACACACACCACCTCCCCTTGGTCGAGTTTCACTGTAGCAATGCACTGTAGAAACCTCTACCCCCCTTGTCCTTTGTGCTTGGCTTTGAAGGAGACCATGGACATGTCTTGTCTCCACTCCTTCTTTTCCAGTACGGCAGCCACCCCCAGCTTTCTCTGTCTCTCAGCACGACCAGGACCCTTCCCCATCGCCCATACTAGCCAATAAGGGAGCCCTGGAGCAACCCTAACCTAGAATAAGCTTATTCGACCATGAACCCATCTACCCCAATAAAAAGGGCCAGAGACCTCCCCTGCCCCTCCTTTACCTCCTCTGTTTACCCACGCTCCTCTCCCAACCACCCAGAAGTTCCCTTCCTCCCCATAGCTCAGGAGAAGAGAGAAAGCACACCTCGGTAGTGCAAGGTTTCTATATTGATCTCTCTTCTCTCTGCCTTTTTTCTTTCCATTTACTCTCTAGCAAGATCCTCTGGTGTTTGTTCTCATCTGACCCTGCCTCTCCTTCGTGCCTGCATGCATCCTGGATGACCAACTCCGGCGAGCCCCGAGGGCATCCACGTCGGTGCCTCCCCTTGTGACTTCATTAGACGCCAGATCCATCGCAGTCGCACCATTATACAGCCGATTCTCTCAAGGTCCGCTCCGCCTCTTCCCATCGACATGCAGGCGCCAGACACGGTGCTCCGGCGAGCTCCTGAGTGTTTTCTCCCGGTGCTTGCGCGCGAGCAACCCTCCCTCGTCGAACATGTCCATGCCGCCCCTCTATGGACTCGCCCAGTCCTCCCCTCCCAGCACCCATCACCCTCCCCGGCCCCTCCCGGCTCTCTAGTAAGCTCCTTCGCTGCCACCGAGCCTGCCTAGGGTCTCCCCTCTGTTTTGCACGGAAGAAGGTTGAAGACGGCCCGTGGCCATCGATCCTCGCTTGATCGAACGGCGGACAGGCATCGATACCCCTTCGGTGCCCCACCCTGGCTGACTGGCAGGCCCCGCTCCGGGGCCTTTTAAATCTTTCTCCCACGCGGGCGCTGCCCAAGTGGGCCGGTATTTCCCCAGCGCAGCCCAGTACTACTCCCGCGATCTGGCCCAGCAGCCCCAGTCATCCCTGTGTTTAATCTTTATCTCCAAATTTGATCTCTAAATTAGGTTTAATTCCGAATGAAAATGGTAAATACCTCCATTTGACCAGGCACAAATTTTCTAGGATATCTTAGGGTTTTGGCTATCATGCTGTACCAAAATCTTGGCGAAATACCAAAATATCTCCTTTGTAGATTTATTTACCTAGAGGTACCCTTTCCAAGAAATAAATCCGTCAGGACCTACACATCTCCAAAATGGATGAAACCAAGTGCCTAGGAAAGTATCCCATAGTCCTACCATCTAGAATTTATCTCAGGCTAAGGTGAACAGTAGTTTGTCTTTAGTAAAAATAACAAAACAAGCTCTAATCTGAATTTAGGATTACTCTACTCTAGGTCAAACCAACAGAGGTATTGACCCAATTCCAACTCCCAGTGAAACTCCCTATCAATACTATCATCAAAACCCAGGAGCCCATAATTTTCTAAGACCCAGTTCAATTCTTGTGAATTAAACTATTCTATGCATGGTTTATTCACCTCTAAATTCACTACAGTAGTTCTGATAATCCAAAAATGTTGATTCCATTTTCTAAAGAATGGTATTATAAGTACCTACCAGGTGTCTATGGTTTCATATCAATATCTACTATAGATTTAATATGGTGAGAAAGATAAAACAGCTCTAGAACTGTATTGGGAATTTCGTGAGGGAATTATGGTAATTATTTTGGAGTGATTCCAATCTCAGTAAACAAGTACATCAAGGCCTACCTAACCGTCCAAGGAAATAACTTTTGGAGCTCCAGAACCTTTCTGGTGAATTATTTCCTAAAACTAGAGTATTATTCACTATAAAAATCACTATAAATCTTTGTAATTGATGAAAGTGAAACTACTTTCTCGGTTTCATTTTATCAATACCTATCTATTGGTATCGTGTTTTTACAATGGTATTATGCAGAATAAAGCTTGGTCCAAACTCCATCTCTTCGGTAATTTCTAGACTATAAATCCTAAGGGATTTTCCTCCATAATTCCAAAACAAGCCAATCTCATTAATCCCTTCTCCCTAATACCTACTGACTTGTAATACTGTATTAACCAATTTCTTGATGTATTGTATTGGTGCTTGTATGCCTTGTGTTGATTGTGGCTTGGTTTGTTTGCATGTGTTGTCTGGACGACGATAGTTGCGATGAAATCGGAGAGCCAAGAAGTGATATTTATTATTAGTATTGGTATTCTTGGTTATCTAAATAAAAGAAGAAGTCTAGGGACAATTATGAAATTTGCTGATCTCAGGCAAGCCACCTTCTTGCTCATAAGCCTTGTCCTACTGTCTTACTTATGCATGTTTTACCTAATGTTTATTAAAAACTGCATTGTTTTACTATATGTTGATGTATGTATATACGGTAGTGGTTTTGGCTCCTCCTAACCATTACCTTTTTTTACTACTAAGTACAACCCCCTTGGTGACACCTACTTGTCCCTAGTAGAATAGATGGTGCATATCCACCATGCCCCTTGGAGACCCCGTTTTAGCCAAAGCAAAACTAGCAGATGGAAGACCTCGGAAAAAGTTTTACCAATGGTTTATGAGAAACCTTGGTGAGGTGGGACCTCCCAAGAGATGTTGAGAAAAAAAAGGTTTTTGCTTTGCAGAATACTGAAGAAAAGATGCATGAAAAAGGTTTACGAAAATGCACCCCGGTTCTTTGTAGTTTAGCTATAACAACTTAACCCTATGCAACCACATTACTCTGGTATGGGACAGGGCTGGATTTGATGGTTGTCTCCTCTGGTATGAGCTGCCTCGCAACAACTACAGGGGATCGGGGATCCCTGGAGGGTGGGCCTTCTCCGATAAAGTCCATGTGGGAAATTGACCTAGAGAAGGAACGAAGGATCGGCAGCCTCCACGTGTTACTATGAGCCCCTCATTGAAAGCGCATACTCGAAGTGGAAAAGGCGCTCCGGTTGGTCCTCACCCGACGTCCCGTTTTTTAGGGGATTAACACTCATAGGGTAGGCACTTATACTGGAGTGGGTATCCGGAGAGTCTTGATCGGTTACTCGACCAACGATCGGTGAAGATGAGGGTAGGGTACCCGGATGGTGTGGGTAAAGTGTACAACCTCTGCAGAGTGTAAATCTATTAGAATAGCCGTGTCCGCGGTTAAGGACGGGTTGGACAAACTTCTATAGAGTGGTGTTGGCTTTGTTTTCAAAAAGTATTTCAGAAAAGAAATGGTTTGAAATGTTTTGACCATGGGATGGTCGGAAGGATACCGGTCTTGACCATGGGATGGTCAGGAAGGTATGGAAGAAGTTTGGTCGTGGGACGACCTGAAGACGAGAACAAATGAGTGACCCAGTCCTAATGTTTTCTAAAACTTTTCAAAAAGGTTTCCAAATGTTTTACAAAATTTTTTCAACACAGATATGTAGATGCTATATCTACAAGAGAAACTAATTAATGACAAAGAACCCCTCTGGGAGCCCTCCTACTACCACAGCCACATTGCATATCCTCTTGTTATTATTATTCTCTTAAGGTGGTTTGAGAGTACATTCAATGTACTCACTGGCATTGTCCCTGGCTATTAACATGGTCAGATATCAAGACGAAGGTGAAGTGGACGACTATGCGAGCTAGGACGTTCTCCCTGTCAGTTGCCTGTAGGTTAAGGCATGGATCGGGCTTTGCGCTTGATGAAGTTCCGCTGATGATTATTGATGTAGCCATAACGACATTTATGTAAGTCTTGTATTCGGTACATTCTCGGATGTTGTAATGATACTTGTCGGTTATGTGCCATGACTAACTAATCATGGGATCGTGGTTGTATGCATAATAGGGATTCTCGGAGGATTAATCCGGGGCCCCTATTGCCCTACCCGAGGTTATCCCCCCCCAACTGTGGTTGTTTAGGAAAATAAACACACATGCAATAACTCCGCTGGTGGAATGGCCATTGGTTTAGGAAAGGAACACACATGCAATGACTCTAGTGGTGGTTTTGGAAAGGAAACACATGAAATACTCTGGAGGATCCATGTGGGTTATGAAATGAACACACATGTAATGACTCTGGTGGTGGTTTAGGAAAAAGAACACACATGCAATGACTCTGGTGGATCCATGTGGTTTAGGAAAAGAAGACAATGCACTGACTCTAGTGGTGGTTTAGAAAATAACACACATGCAATGACTATGGTGGATCCAGGTAATTTAGGAAAGGAACACACATGTAAGTGACTATGGTGGATCAAGGAACACACATGCAATAATTCTAGTGGGGTTTAGGAAAATAACACACATGCAATGACTATGGTGGATCCATGTGGTTTAGGAAAATAAGACAAATGCAATGACTCTAGTGGTGGTTTAGCAAAGAACAAACATGCAATAACTCTACTGGATCCATGTGATTTAGGAAAGAACAGACATTGCAATGACTCAGGTGGTGGTTAGGAAAAGAACATACATGCACTGATTCTGGTGCATCAATGTGGGTTTAGGAAAAGGAACACACATGCAAAGACTCTAGTGGATGCATGTGGTTTTGGAAAAGAACACACTTGAAGTGACTCTGGTGGATCAATGTGATTTAGTAAAGGAACACACAAACTCTGGTGGATCCATGTGGTTAGGAAAGTAACACCATGCAATGACTCTGGTGGTGGTTTAGGAAAAGAACACACATGCAATGAATCAGGTGGATACATGTGGTTTAGGAAAAGATACACATGCAATGACTCTGGTGGTGGTTTAGGAAAATAACACACATGCAATGACTCTTGAGGATCCATGTGGTTTAGGAAGGAATACACATGCAATCACTCTAGTGGTGGTTTAGGAAAGGAACACACATGAATTGACTCTAGTGGTTGTTTAGGAATGGAACACATATGAAATGGACTCTGGTGGATCCATGTGGTTTAAGAAAGGAACACACATACAATGACTCTGTTGATGGTTTTAGGAAAAGAACACACATGCAATGACACTGGTAGATCATCATGGTTTAGGAAAGGAACACACAGGCAGTGACTCTGGTGGATCATGTGGTTTAGGAAAGGACACACATGCAATGACTCTGGTGGTGGTTTAGGGAAAAGAACACACATGCAATGATTCTGGTGGAACTATGTGGTTTAGGAAAGGAACACACATGCAATAACTCTGGTGGAGGTATAGAAAAAGAACACACATGCAATGACTCTGGTGGTGGTTTAGGAAAGGAACACACATGAAATGACTCTCGTAGATTAATGTGGTTTAGGAAAGGGAACACACATGTAATGACTTTGGTGGATCCATCTGGGTTATCAAAGAAACACACATGCAATTGGTTGTGGTTTAGGAAAAGAACACACATGCAATGACTTTGGTGGATCCATGTGGTCTAGGAAAATAAGACAAATGCAATGACTCTAGTGGTGGTTTAGGAAAAGAACAACTGCAATGACTTCTACTGGATCCATGTGATTTAGGAAAAGAACAGACATGCAATGACTCAGGTGGTGTTTAGGAAAGAACATACATGCACTGATTCTGGTGCATCAATGTGGTTTAGGAAAAGGAACACACATGCAAAGACTCTGGTGGCTCCATGTGGTTTAGGAAAAGAACACACTTGAAGTGACTCTGGTGGATCAATGTGATTTAGTAAAGGAACACACAACTCTGGTGATCCATGTGGTTTAGGAAAGTAACACACATGCAATGACTCTGGTGGTGGTTTTAGGAAAAGAACACACATGCAATGAATCAGGTGGATACATGTGGTTAGGAAAGAATACACATGCAATGACTCTGGTGGTGGTTTAGGAAAATAACACACATGCAATGACTCTTGAGGATCCATGTTGGTTTAGGAAAGGAATACACATGCAATCACTCTAGTGGTGGTTTAGGAAAGGAACACACATGAATTGACTCTAGTGGTTGTTTAGGAATGGAACACATATGAAATGACTCTGGTGGATCCATGTGGTTTAAGAAAGGAACACACATACAATGACTCTGCTGGTGGTTTAGGAAAGAACACACATGCAATGATACTGTAGATCATCATGGTTAGGAAAGGAACACAGAGGCAGTGACTCTGGTGGATCATGTGGTTTAGGAAAGGACACACATGCAATGACTCTGGTGGTGGTTTAGGAAAAGAACACACATGCATGATTCTGGTGGAACTATGTGGTTTAGGAAAGGAACACGCATGCAATAACTCTGGTGGAGTATAGAAAAAGAACACACAACATGAATGACTCTGGTGGTGGTTTAGGAAAGGACACACTGAAATGACTCTCGTAGATCAATGTGGTTTAGGAAAGGAACACACATGTAATGACTTTGGTGGATCCATCTGGGTTATCAGAGAAACACACATGCAATTGGTTGTGGTTTAGGAAAAGAACACACATGCAATGACTTTGGTGGATCCATGTGGTTTAGGAAAAGAAGACATATGGAATGACTCTTGTGGTTGGTTTAGCAAAATAACACAAATGCGATGACTCTGGTGGATCATGTGGTTTAGAAAAATAACACACATGCAATGACTCTGGTGGAATCATGTGGTTTATGAATGGAACACACATGCATGACTCTGGTGGTGGCTTAGGAAAATAAGACCATGCAATGACTATGGTGGATCCATGTGGTTAGGAAAAGAAGACACAATGCAATAACTCTACTGGTTGGTTTAGGAAAAGAACACACATGCAATGAATCTGGTGGATCCATATGGTTTAGAAAAAGAACACACATGCAATGACTCTTGGGGTGGTTTAGGAAAACAAAACACAGGCAATGACTCTGCTGGATCAATGTGGTTTAGGAACTGAGCACACATGCATGACTCTGGTAGATCCACCTGGTTTAGGAAAAGAACACCCATGGAATGACTCTGGTGGTGGTTTAGAAAAAGAACACATAGGAAATAACTCTAGTGGATCAATGTGGTTTAGGAAAGGTACACACATGCAATGACTATGGTGGATCCATGTGGTTTAGGAAAGAACACACTTGCAATGACTCTGGTGGATCAATATGGTTAGGAAAGAACACACATGCAATGACTCTGGTGGAGTCATGTTGTTTAGGAAAGGAACACACATGCAATGACTCTAGTGGATCCATGTGGTTTATGAAAGGAACAGACATGCAATAACTTTGTTGGTGGTTTAGGAAAAGAACACACGTGCAATGACTCTGGTGGATCCATGTGGTTTAGGAAATAATACACATGCACTGACTCTGGTGGTGTTTTAGGAAAAGAACACACATACAATGACTCTGGTGGATCCATGTGGGTTAGGAAAGGAACACACATGCAATGACTCTAGTGGTGGTTTTGGAAAGGAAACACATGCAATGACTATGGAGGATCCATGTGGTTTATGAAAGGTACACACATGTAATGACTCTGGAGGTGGTTTAGGAAAGAACACACATGCAATTACTCTGGTGGATAAATGTGGTTTAGGAAAATAAGACAAATGCACTGACTCTAGTGTTGCTTTAGGAAAATAACACACATGGAATGAATATGGTGGCTCCATGTGGTTTAGGAAAGGAACACGCTTGTAATGACTCTGGCTGGATACATGTGGTTTATGAAAGGAACACACATTCAATAACTCTAGTGGTGGTTTAGGAAAAGAACACACATGCAATGACTATGGTGGATCCATGTGGTTTAGGAAAATAAGACACATGCAATGACTCTAGTGGTGGTTTAGCAAAAGAATACACATGCAATGACTCTAGTGGATCCACAGTGATTTAGGAAAAGAACACACACGCAATGACTCTGGTGGTGGTATAGGAAAAGAACATACATGCACTGACTCTGGTGCATCAATGTGGTTTAGGAAAAGGAACACACATGCAAAGACTCTGGTGGATCCATGTGGTTTAGGAAAAGAACATACTTGAAGTGACTCTGGTGGATGAATGTGATTTAGGAAAGGAACACACATGCAATGACTCTGGTCGATCCATGTGGTTTAGGAAAGGAACACACATGCAATGACTCTGGTGGTGGTTTAGGAAAAGAACACACATGCAATAAATCAGGTGGATACATGTGGTTTAGGAAAAGAATACACATGCAATGACTCTGGTGGTGGTTTAGGAAAATAACACACATGCAATGACTCTTGAGGATCCATGTTGTTTAGGAAAGGAATACACATGCAATCACTCTAGTGGTGGTTTAGGAAAGGAACACACATGAATTGACTCTAGTGGTGCTTTAGGAAAGGAACACATATGAAATGACTCTTGTGGATCCATGTGGTTTAAGAAAGGAACACACATGCAATGACTCTGGTGGTGGTTTAGGCAAAGAATAGACATGCAATGACTCTACTGGTTCAATATGGTTTAGGAAAGGAACACACATGAAACGAATCGTGTGGATCATGTGGTTTAGGAAAGGAACACACATGCAATGACTCTAGTGGTTGTTTAGGAAAAGAACACAGATGCAATGATTCTGGTGGAACTATGTGGTTTAGGAAAGAAACACACATGCAATAACTCTGGTGGAGGTATAGAAAAAGAACACACATGCAATGAATCTGGTAGATCAATGTTGTTTAGGAAAGGAACACACATGCAATGACTCTGGTGGATCCATCTGTCTTATGAAAGTAACACACATGCAATGACTCTAGTGGTGGTTTAGGAAAAGAACACACATGCAATGACTCTGGTGGATTCATATGGTTTAGGAAAAGAACACACATGCAATGACTCTAAGGGTGGTTTAGGAAATGAACACACATGCAATGACTCTGGTGGATTAATGTGGTTTAGGAAAGGAACACACATGCAATGACTCCGGTAGATCCATCTGGTTTAGGAAAAGAACACCCATGCAATGACTCTGGTGATGGATTATAAAAAGAACACATAGGCAATAACACTGGTGGATCAAGGTGGTTTAGGAAAGGTACACACATGCAATGACTCTGGTGGATCCATGTGGTTTAGGAAAAGAACACACTTGCAATGACTCTGGTGGATCAATATGGTTTAGGAAAGAACACACATGCAATTACTCTGGTGGATTCATGTTGTTTAGGAAAGGAACACACATGCAATGACTCTTGTGGATCCATGTGGTTTATGAAAGGAACACACATGGAATGACCCTGGTGGTGGTGGTTTAGGAAAAGAACACATGTGCAATGACTCTGGTGGATCCATGTGGTTTAGGAAAAGAATACACATGCAATGAATTTGGTGGTGGTTTAGGAAAATAACACACATACAATGACTCTGGTGGATCCATGTGGTTTAGGAAAGGAACACACATGCAATGACTCTAGTGGTGGTTTATGAAATGAACACATATGCAATGACTCTAGTGGATCCATGTGGTTTATGAAAGGAACACACATGCAATGACTCTGGTGGTGGTTTAGGAAAAGAACACACCTACAATGACTCTCGGGGTGGTTTTGGAAAGGAAACACATGCAATGACTATGGAGGATCCATGTGGCTTATGAAAGGAACACACATGTAATGACTCTGGAGGTGGTTTAGGAAAAGAACACACATGCAATTACTCTGGTGGATCCATGTGGTTTAGGAAAATAAGACAAATGCACTGACTCTAGTGTTGGTTTAGGAAAATAACACACATGCAATGACTATGGTGGCTCCATGTGGTTTATGAAAGGACACATATTCAATAACTCTAGTGGTTGTTTAGGAAAAAGAACACACAAGCAATGACTATGGTGGATCCATGTGGTTTAGGAAAATAAGACACATGCAATGACTCTAGTGGTGGTTTAGCAAAAGAATACACATGGAATGACTCTAGTGGATCCACAGTGATTTAGGAAAAGACACACACGCAATGACTTTGGTGGTGGTATAGGAAAAGAACATACATGCACTGACTCTGGTGCATCAATGTGGTTAGGAAAAGGAACACACATGCAAAGACTCTAGTGGTGGTATAGGAAAAGAACATACATGCACTGACTCTGGTGCATCAATGTGCTTTAGGAAAAGGAACACACATGCAAAGACTCTGGTGGATCCATGTGGTTTAGGAAAAGAACATACTTGAAGTGACTCTGGTGGATGAATGTGATTTAGGAAAGGAACGCACATGTAGTGACTCTGGTCGATCCATGTGGTTTAGGAAAGGAACACACATGCAATGACTCTGGTGGTGGTTTAGGAAAAGAACACACATGCAATGACTCAGGTGGATACATGTGGTTTAGGAAAGAATACACATGCCAATGACTCTGGTGGTGGTTTAGGAAAATAACACACATGCAATGACTCTTGAGGATCCATGTTGTTTAGGAAAGGAATACACATGCAATCACTCTAGTGGTGGTTTAGGAAAGGAACACACATGAATTGACTCTAGTGGTGCTTTAGGAAAGGAACACATATGAAATGACTCTTGTGGATCCATGTGGTTTAAGAAAGGAACACACATGCAATGACTCTGGTGGAGGTTTAGGCAAAGAACACACTTGCAATGACTCTACTGGTCCAATACGGTTTAGGAAAGGAACACACATGCAACGAATCGTGTGGATCATGTGTATTAGGAAAGGAACACACATGCAATGACTCTAGTGGTTGTTTACGAAAAGAACACACATGTAATGATTCTGGTGGAACTATGTGGTTTAGGAAAGGAACACACATGCAATAACTCTGGTGGAGGTATAGAAAAAGAACACACATGCAATGACTCTCGTGGTGGTTTAGACAAGGAACACACATGAAATGACTCTGGTAGATCAATGTTGTTTAGGAAAGGAACACAAATGCAATGACTCTGGTGGATCCATCTGGTTTATGAAAGTAACACACATGCAATGACTCTGGTGGTGGTTTAGGAAAATAACACACATGCAATGACTCTGGTGGATTCATATGGTTTAGGAAAGAACACACATGCAATGACTCTGAGGCTGGTTAGGAAATTAACACACAGGCAATGACTCTGGTGGATTAATTTTGTTTAGGAAAGGAACACGCATGCAATGACTCCGGTAGATCCATCTGGTTTAGGAAAAGAACACCCATGCAATGACTCTGGTGATGGATTATAAAAAGAACACATAGGCAATAACTCTAGTGGATCAATGTGGTTTAGGAAAGGTACACACATGCAATGACTCTGGTGGATACATGTGGTTTTGGAAAAGAACACACTTGCAATGACTCTGGTGGATCAATATGGTTTAGGAAAGAACACACATGCAATTACTCTGGTGGATTCATGTTGTTTAGGAAAGGAACACACATGCAATGACTCTGGTGGATCCATGTGGTTTACGAAAGGAACACACATGCAATGACCCTGGTGGTGGTGGTTTAGGAAAAGAACACATGTGCAATGACTCTCGTGGATCCATATGGTGTAGGAAAAGAATACACATGCAATGAATTTGGTGGTGGTTTAGGAAAATAACACACATACAATGACTCTGGTGGATCCATGTGGTTTAGGAAAGGAACACACATGCAATGACTCTAGTGGTGGTTTATGAAATGAACACATATGCAATGCCTCTGGTGGATCCATGTGGTTTATGAAAGGAACACACATGCAATGACTCTGGTGGTGGTTTAGGAAAAGAACACACCTGCAATGACTCTGGCGGTGGTTTTGGAAAGGAAACACATGCAATGACTATGGAGGATCCATGTGGTTTATGAAAGGAACACACATGTCATGACTCTGGAGGTGGTTTAGGAAAAGAACACACATGCAATTACTCTGGTGGATCCATGTGGTTTAGGAAAATAAGACAAATGCACTGACTCTAGTGTTGGTTTAGGAAAATAACACACATGCAATGACTATGGTGGCTCCATGTGGTTTATTGAAAGGAACACAGATGTAATGACTCTGGTGGATCCATGTGGTTTTTGAAAGGAACACACATTCAATAACTCTAGTGGTGGTTTAGGAAAAGAACACACATGCAATGACTATGGTGAATCCATGTGGTTTAGGAAAACAAGACAAATGCAATGACTCTAGTGGTGGTTTAGCAAAAGAACACACATGCAATGACTCTAGTGGATCCATAGTGATTTAGGAAAAGAACACACATGCAATGACTCTAGTGGTGGTATAGGAAAAGAACATACATGCACTGACTCTGGTGCATCAA
>CAJUXJ010001464.1:0-72003 GCA_910589775.1 Avena eriantha
GTAGAGAACACACATTTCAATGACATGGTGGATTCATATGTGGTATGTGAAAAGAACACATATGCAATGACTCTGGTTGTTGTTAGTGAAAAGAACACACATGCAATGACAGTGGTGTGATCCATGTGTGGTCTCTAAAGAGAGCACAGATTTCAATGACTTGTTGTTGTTAGTAAAAAGAACACACATGCACTGACACTGGTGGATCCATGTGTAGTCTCTGAAGAGAACACACATGCAATGACACTGGCTGTTGTTACTAAAAGAACACATATGCAATGACACTGGTGGATCCATCTGTGGATTGTGAAGACAACACATATGCAATGACACTGGTGGATCCACAGGTGGTATGATAAAAGAACACACATGCAAAATGATTGGTTGTTGTTACTAAAAGAACACACATGCAATGACACTGGTGGATCCATGTGTGGTCTCTGTAGAGAACACACATTTCAATGACACTGGTGGATCCATATGTGGTATGTGAAAAGAACACACATGCAATGACTCTGGTTGTTGTTAGTGAAAAGAACACACATGCAATGACACTAGTGGATCCATAGGTGGCATGTGAGAAGAACACACATGCAAAATGACTCTGGTTGTTGTTACTGAAAAGAACACACATGCAATGACACTGGTGGATCCATAGGTGGATTATGAAATGAACACACATACAATGACACTGGTTATCCATATGTGATTTGTGAGAAGAACACACATGCTAAATGACTCTGGTTATTCTTACTAAAAAGAACACACATGCAATGACACTGGTGGATCCATAGGTGGTATGTGAAGAGAACACACATGCAAAATGACACCGGTGGATCCATATGTGTTATGTGGAAAGAACACACATGCAATGACACTGGTTGTTGTTACTAAAAGAACACTCATGCAATGACACTGGTGGATCCATGTGTGGATTGTGAAAAGAACACACATGCAAAATGGCTATGGTTGTTGTTACTAAAAAGAACACACATGCAATGACACTAGTGGATCCATAAGTGGTATGTGAAGAGAACACACATGCAAAATGACACTGGTGGTATGTAGGTGGTATATGAGGAGATCACACATGCAAAATGACTCTGGATGTTGTCTCTAAAAAGAACACACATGCAATGACACTGGTGAATCCATGGGTGGATTGTGAAAAGAACACACATGCAATGACACTAGTGGATCCATGTGTGGTCTATGTAGAGAACACGCATGCAATGACACTGGTGGATCCATGTGTTGTCTCTGAAGAGAGCACACATTTCAATGACGCTTGTTGTTGTTATTAAAAAGAACACACATGCAATGACACTTGTGGATCCATGTGTGGTCTCTGTAGAGAACACACATTTCAATCACAATGGTATGTGAAAAGAACACACATGCAATGACTCTGGTTATTGTTAGTGAAAAGAACACACATGCAATGACACTGGTTGATCCATGTGAAAAGAGCACACATGGAATGACACTGGTGGATCCATGTGAAAAGAGCACACATGGAATGCCACTGGTGGATCCATAGGTGGTATGTGAAAAGAACACAAATGCAAAATGATTATGGTTGTTGTTAGTGAAAAGAACACACATGCAATGACACTGGTGGATCCATATGTGGTCTCTGTAGAGAACACACATTTCAATCACACTGGTGGATCCATATGTGGTATGTGAAAAGAACACACATGCAATGACTCTGGTTGTTGTTAGTGAAAATAACACACATGCAATGACACTGGTGGATCCATGGGTGGATTGTGAAAAGAACACACATGCAATGACACTGGTTGTTGTTACTAAAAAGAACACACATGCAATAACACTGGTGGATCCATGTGTGGATTGTGAAAAGAACACACATACAAAATGGCTCTGGTTGTTGTTACTAAAAGGAACACACATGCAATGACACTGGTGGATCCATAGGTGGTATGTGAAGAGAACACACATGCAAAATGACACCGGTGGTATGTAGGTGGTATGTGAAGAGATCACACATAAAAATAACTCTGGTTGTTTTTAATAAAAAGAAGACACATGCAATGACAGTGGTGGATCCATGGGTGGATTGTGAAAAGAACACACATGCAATGACACTAGTGGATCCATAGGTGGTATGTGAAAAGAACACACATGCAAAATGACTGGTTATTGTTACTAAAAAGAACACACATGCAATGACACTGGTGGATCCATGTGTGGTCTCTATAGGGAACACACATTTGAATGACATTGGTGGATCCATATGTGGTATGTGAAAAGAACACATATGCAATGACTCTGGTTGTTTGTAGTGAAAAGAACACACATGCAATGACATTGGTGGATCCATAAGTGGTATGTGAGAAGAACACACATTTCAATGACTCTAGTTGTTGGTACTAAAAATACCACACATGCAATGACACTGGTGGATCCATGTGTGGTCTCTAAAGAGAGCACACATGCAATGAAACCGGTGATCCAATAGTGGTATGTGAAAAGAACACACATGCAATGACTCTGGTTGTTGTTAGTGAAAAGAACACAAATGCAATGACACTGGTGGATCCATGTGTGGTCTCTGAAGAGAGCACACATTTCAATGACTTGTTGTTGTTAGTAAAAAGAACACACATGCAATGACACTGGTGGATCCATGTGTAGTTTCTGAAGAGAACACACATGCAATGACACTGGTTGTTGTTACTAAAAAGAACACACATGCAATGACACTGGTGGATCCATCTATGGATTGTGAAGACAACACACATGCAATGACACTAGTGGATCCACAGGTGGTATGATAAAAGAACACACATGCAAAATGACTGGTTGTTGTTACTAAAAAGAACACGGAGGCAATGACACTGGTGGATCCATGTGTGGTCTCTGTAGAGAACACACATTTCAATGACACTGGTGGATCCATATGTGGTATGTGAAAAGAACACGCATGCAATGACTCTGGTTGTTGTTAGTGAAAAGAACACATATGCAATGACACTGGTGGATCCATAGGTCGTATGTGAGAAGAACACACATGCAAAATGACTCTAGTTGTTGTTACTAAAAAGAACACACATGCAATGACACTGGTGGATCCATAGGTGGATTATGAAATGAAAACACATGCAATGACACTGGTGGATCCATAGGTGGTATGTGAAGAGAACACACATGCAAAATGACTCTTGTTGTTATTACTAAAAAGAACACACATGCAATGACAGTGGTGGATCCATAGGTGGTATGTGAAGAGAACACACATGCAAAATGACACCGGTGGATCCATATATGGTATGTGAAAAGAACACACATGCAATGACTCTGGTTGTTGTGAGTGAAAAGAACACACATCCAATGACACTGGTGGATCCATAGGTGGTCTCTGTAGAGAACACACATTTCAATGACACTGGTGGATCCATATGTGGTATGTGAAAATAACACGCATGCAATGACTCTGGTTGTTGTTAGTGAAAAGAACACATATGCAATGACACTGGTGGATCCATAGGTCGTATGTGAGAATAACACACATGCAAAATGACTCTAGTTGTTGTTACTAAAAAGAACACACATGCAATGACACTGGTGGATCCATAGGTGGATTATGAAATGAAAACACATGCAATGACACTGGTGGATCCATAGGTGGTATGTGAAGAGAACACACATGCAAATGACTCTTGTTGTTATTACTAAAAAGAACACACATGCAATGACAGTGGTGGATCCATAGGTGGTATGTGAAGAGAACACACATGCAAAATGACACCGGTGGATCCATATATGGTATGTGAAAAGAACACACATGCAATGACTCTGGTTGTTGTGAGTGAAAAGAACACACATCCAATGACACTGGTGGATCCATAGGTGGTCTCTGTAGAGAACACACATTTCAATCACATTGGTATGTGGAAAGAACACACATGCAATGACTCTGGTTGGTGTTAGTGAAAAGAACACACATGCAATGACACTGGTGGATCGATGTGAAAAGAGCACACACGGAATGACACTGGTGGATCCATGTGAAAACAGCACACATGGAATGGCACTGGTGGATCCATAGGTGGTATGTGAAAAGAACACGCATGCAAAATGACTATGGTTGTTGTTAGTGAAAAGAACACACATGCAATGACACTGGTGGATCCATGTGAAAGAGCACACACGGAATGACACTGGTTGATCCATGTGAAAACAGCACACATGGAATGGCACTGGTGGATCCATAGGTGGTATGTGAAAAGAACACACATGCAAAATGACTATGGTTGTTGTTAGTGAAAAGAACACACATGCAATGACACTGGTGGATCCATAGGTGGTCTCTGTAGAGAACACACATTTTAATCACACTGGTGGATCCATATGTGGTATGTGAAAAGAACACACATGCAATGACTCTAGTTGTTGTTAGTGAAAAGAACACACATGCAATGACACTGGTGGATCCATGGGTGGATTGTGAAGAGAACAGACATGCAAAATGGCTCTGGTTGTTCTTACTAAAAAGAACACACATGCAATGACACTGGTGGATCCATAGGTGGTATGTGAAGAGAACACACATGCAAAATGACACTGGTGGTATGTAGGTGGTATGTGAAGAGATCACACATGCAAAATGACTCTGGTTGTTGTTACTAAAAAGAACACACATGCAATGACACTGGTGGATCCATGGGTGGATTATGAAAAGAACACACATGCAATGACACTTGTGGATCCATATGTGGTATGTGAAAAGAACACACATGCAAAATGCGGGTAGTTGTTGTTACTAAAAAGAACACACATGCAATGACACTGGTGGATCCATAGGAGGTATATGAAAAGAACACACATGCAAAATGACACTAGTGGATCCATATGTGGTATGTGAAAAGAACACACATGCAATGACTCTAGTTGTTGTTAGTGAAAAGAACACATATGCAATGACACTGGTGGATCCATAGGTGGTCTCTGTAGAGAACACACATTTGAATCACACTGGTATGTGAAAAGAACACAAATGCAATGACTCTGATTGTTGTTAGTGAAAAGAACACACATGCAATGACACTGGTGGATCCATATGAAAAGAGCACACATGGAATGACACTGGTGGATCCATGTGAAAAGAGCTCAAATGCAATGACACTAGTGGATCCATAGGTGGTCTCTGTAGTGAACACACATTTCAATCACACTGGTGGATCCATATGTGGTATGTGAAAAGAACACACATGCAATGACACTGGTGGATCCATGGGTGGATTGTGAAAAGAACACACATGCAATGACACTGGTGGATCCATGGGTGGATTGTGAAAAGAACACACATGCAATGACACTGGTTGTTGTTACTAACAAGAACACACATGCAATGACACTGGTGGATCCATGTGTGGATTGTGAAAAGAACACACATGCAAAATGGCTATGGTTGTTGTTACTAAAAAGAACACACATGTAATGACACTAGTGGATCCATAGGTGGTATGTGAAGAGAACACACATGCAAAATGACACCGGTGGTATGTAGGTGGTATATGAAGAGATCACACATGCAAAATGACTCTGGATGTTGTTACTAAAAAGAACACACATGGAATGACACTGGTGGATCCATGGGTGGATTGTGAAAAGAACACACATGCAATGACACTAGTGGATCCATGTGTGGTCTATGTAGAGAACACACATGCACTGACACTGGTGGATCCATGTGTGGTCTCTGAAGAGAGCACACATTTCAATGACGCTTGTTGTTGTTACTAAAAAGAACACACATGCAATGACACTTGTGGATCCATGTGTGGTCTCTGTAGAGAACACACATTTCAATCACAATGGTATGTGAAAAGAACACACATGCAATGACTCTTGTTATTGTTAGTGAAAAGAACACACATGCAATGACACTGGTTGATCCATGTGAAAAGAGCACACATGGAATGACACTGGTGGATCCATGTGAAAAGAGCACACATGGAATGCCAGTGGTGGATCCATAGGTGGTATGTGAAAAGAACACACATGCAAAATGACTATGGTTGTTGTTAGTGAAAAGAACACACATGCAATGACACTGGTGGATCCATTGGTGGTCTCTGTAGAGAACACACATTTCAATCACACTGGTGGATCGATATGTGGTATGTGAAAAAAACACACTTGCAATGACTCTGGTTGTTGTTAGTGAAAAGAACACACATGCAATGACAGTGGTGGATCCATGGGTGGATTGTGAAAAGAACACACATGCAATGATACTGGTTGTTGTTACTAAAAAGAACACACATGCAATGACACTGGTGGATCCATGTGTGGATTGTGAAAAGAACACACATGCAAAATGGCTCTGGTTGTTGTTACTAAAAAGAACACACATGCAATGACACTGGTGGATCCATAGGTGGTATGTGAAGAGAAAACACATGCAAAATGACACTGGTGGTATGTAGGTGGTATGTGAAGAGATTACACATGCAAAATGACTCTAGTTGTTGTTACTAAAAAGAACACACATGCAATGAAAATGGTGGATCCATGGGTGGATTGTGAAAAGAACACACATGCAATGACACTGGTGGATCCATAGGTGGATTGTGAAAAGAGCACACATGCAATGACTCCAGTTGTTGTTAGTGAAAAGAACAAACCTGCAATGACACTGGTGGATCCATAGGTAGATTGTGAAAAGAGCACACATGCAATGACACTAGTGGATCCATATGTGGTATGTGAAAAGAACACACATGGAATGACTCTGGTTGTTGTTAGTAAAAAGAACACACATGCAATGACACTGGTGGATCCATAGGTGGATTGTGAAAAGAGCACGAATGAAATGACATTTGAACGGTACGGGTGGATCCATAGGCGGATGTTGAAAAGAGATTTTCCCTCTCTATCTCTCTGTCACAAATCTCACAAAAGCCGAAACGTGTGGAGATCCCGAACATGTGCTCACTCTGGGTGCTATGCCCTGATTGGCTCACACAGATGTCACGCGGATCGTCTCACCAAGCGTTGATCCCATGTGATCCAACGGGCAGGATAACCCCTCCCTTCTCCACTTTTTTATGCATGGTCAATCCATGCCACCTCTCTATCCGTGCCACCGATACTAAACCCCCATAAACAAGTGAAAATTCATCTATCTAACTAAAATAAATAAAATAAATGATCATATTTCGAAGAATCCATCGTCTTCGTCTTTTGATTTGTCCTCGTCTTCGTCAACGCCATGGTCCCCGCCATCGCCGCCGTCGGTGCCCTCCTCTGACGACTCGACACCGCCCCCTTCCTCGAATAAGTGCGTTATCTCCTCGTCGGAGTCCTCCTCCTCCTCTTCATAGTCCCACGAGTCCACGTCACTCTCCTCCGCTTCTGCCTCCAACTGATCGATGAATGCCTCCTCGTTGGCCGAGTCGGACTCGTCCAAATAGCTATCTCCTCTCTTCTTCCTGGTCTTCTTCTTGTTCCTCTTCTTGTCCATACTCGCCGGTGCAACACGCGCCCCCCGTCCTGGCTGCTACTTTGCGCTCGTCCGATGCAGCAGGTACCCCACGCTCCTCCTGCGCGGCCGGTACGAGCTTCGACGTCGCGGTGTCCTCGAGTGCCAATGTCGATGGATCCTGGCGCGGTCGGACGCGACGTGCTGCCTCAGCAGGCGAGTCGCGAGCGTGGACGATGCAGCGAAGAGTTGGGGATGCAGGACGGTTAGTGGATGGCTTGGACCTGCCATTGCCCCGGCGAGGGGGCATCGTGCTCGAGGTACTTGGTCCGAATGGTCGATGGCGGGTACACAGAGTGGGGTGCCGATTTGATCAAGGACGAGCAGCGGTTTCGTGCTTAGTGTCCACGCGTGCATTTGTCGATTATCAAAAAAGAAGAAGAAGAAAGAAGTAATATCTCACGTACTGAACATAATTTGATCACAACTAAAGTGGCACAGCGTATTCTAGACTCGTAAATATCCCGTGCGTGCCTGTCATGTGGAGTTCGATGGAGTTGGACGTGCTGACGTGATCATGCAGTAGTTGCGCGCGTCATTGCCCCATCAACACGTCACACACGCACGCGGGATGTGCGCGCCGATTCCTGTGACGACCACCCGGCTCGCACTCCCCTTATTATATACTGGATTTTGGGCGGCGCCGAAGACCATTGAAGTGTCCATCGCAATAAAGACAAGTCCCATCGATTCCCTACCCCTGCCTCCCTGGCTTCTTTGAGAAGGTAAACCGTACACGGTGGTCTTGTATATTAGTACTCGTACTACTAGACCACAGCCTGTACTCTTTACTCTTCTCCCACACTAATAATCACTATCTCCTTCCTCCTTCCTCCGCCATACTCACCCTGCAAGCCATGGCTCCACTGAGGAGGGGGAGAGGCCGGTCGACGATCCTCACGGAGAAAAGGGAGAGAAATTGCCACGAAGCACTTCTTGCTCTACCAGCCGCTCAAGCCCACCCTCTCATCGAGGCCCAATCTCCCCCGACAATGGAGCCGAATGTTCTAGCAGGCGAGGGCTCCTCCCGGTATGGTCTCCTTATTCTACTTCTTCTCCATCTCCCTCTCCATCATGATCTTAATCAGCTTCTTCTTGTTTTTCTTCTTCTTCTGGCTCTTCCTCTTCCACGTATTACAGGTCGGCCGTGGAGCCCGAATCCACCACGACCGAGGCGTTGCAGGACCCGTTCGGCCCCGTTCCATGTCTCAGCGAGGTAGCAAATCTCCACGCTGTTATTTCTCCGAGTTATGATGTGGATTTCTTAGATGCTGTCTGCCCCGCATTGGTGTTTCTTCTTCTTTTGCGAGTTGTATTTGTTTTCATGAATATGACTGGATCTCTTGGTCTTTCCTTAATACCTCTGTTCATAGGTTCACTATGGATGTTTTGTGATCAGGATTAGTTTATCGTGGTCATGAATAGATCTCCAGGTCCATTTTTTAACACTGCGGCCAATAGATTCAACAGGGATTTTTTTGATCTGTATTAGTATTCACCTGGGACCTGGAGTGTATTTGTAGAATTCCTATTTCAATTAACATGAACGATGCAGTGATCGGAGGCCGAGTACCATGAGAAGGTGGCCGCGATCACTTCCAAGATTGCCAACCAACATGAGCTTGCACGCTCCCTCACCCAACCTAATGAGAGCCTACGCAAGCAATTATCTGTGCAGAAGGAGATCTCGCTAGATTTTGCACGTGACGTCGTTAGGCTACAGAAAGTGCTCGACCGTAACTTGATCAGGCAAGAACATGCCATCAAGATAATCTACAAGCTCACGGAGGAGAAGAAGAATATCGTGGAAAGGTGCATTCTCTTGTAGGACGAAGTCAGTGAGGCACTCAGGGGACGCATCGAGGAAACCACCATCCGAGCCTACCATGACAGGAATCGTTGCCTGGATGCAGTCAAGGAGATGAAGGCGGACATGAGCAGAGGGATCACCGTACTCGAGGGTGTTCGGAAAGAGAATGAGGAGCTAAGGTCATGTCTGGAGGCATACCGGAGCAATGCCCAAGTCTGATTCCCGTTAGCGGGGACACGAATACCAGTTCGTCCTCCTCTCCTTTTGTAATGTTTAGGGTGCAGGGAGCAATGCCCATGTCTGCTTCCCATTATAGGGTGCAATAAGAATCCTAGGGCAACTCCTTATCTATCTGGACATGTGTTGGTGTTCATGTTCATGAATGGACACCATGTTCCCTTTCCATATGTATCTGGACATGGGTTTCTCCATTATGAGTTTGCCACTCTCCCACTACTATTTGGTGATATTGGGAAAATCCCACAACACACTAAACTGCTGATAAATCTTATTTGTCTTTGAAATTGAAATTATGACAGTGCCACTAGTCGATTCATAAAATGTTGATTAGTCCTAGTTTGCTTCTTCCTTGAAATTATGACAGTGCCACTAGTCGATTCAGTTAATTATGGAAACTAACCAGCTTGTGCTGGTGAACTGAACAAACCATACCATGTATTTTTTTTGCAGGGAAAGAGGCGAAAGATCGACCAGGACCTGGCGACCTGGCTAAATGACAAGATAGCAATCCAAAGGGAGAAGCGGAATTCCCAGAAACTGTCCTTTGACCAACTGCGTGCTGAATTCGCGGTCCTTTCTGACAAGTGCCAGAAACTGAAGGAGTTAAATGCCGACTGGGCGAAGCTACACAGTGAAGGTCGCGCCTCGGCTAGGAAGCAGACAAAGATCATGAAAGGGATCTTGAAGGAAAATCGTATGGCTACGGACAAAATTCTCCAATCCGTGATGGAGCGCTGGAACCTACAGCTAAAGAACGACATAGTACTGAAGGAGCTGGCCAATCTTAGGGAGGAGAACAGGCAGCTCCGAGCCAGGCTCGCTTGAACACAACATATGTCTATTTAGTACTGAACTGCCTAGTTTATCCTCTGGAGTGGTGATTTTGTAAGCGTGAACTTAACTCTATGCACGATATGAGTGTTCATCTGAAATTAGTTTGCTCGAGGATTGAGTTTAGCTTAGTTCGGAAAGCGAAACTGCAAGTCTTACAATTATCTAGTTTCAGGCATTGGTACAACATAAATTATTCATCTCGAATTTCATTTATCCTCTATAGTCTATCCTTGTTCACCCTCGCGCGCCTTCTTCCATTCCTTCAGCAGATCTGCAATGCAGCACTCTAGCTTCTTCTTGTCTTCCCTGAGTTGATCCTTCTCCTTTTCTGCATTATGAATCAGCAACCTGTTACTATCCTGAAGCTTATTTGCAGTTCCAACAACCAAGCTCCCATCGATTCCTTCAGTTAGCTTTGATGCAAATTCTTGATTTCTTGTTCCAGCTCCTTATTTCGTACGGACATCTTATAATTTTTTTCAGGTGCATCACTTACATCAGTAAATCTCCCCGACCTTTCCAACTCATACATCTCCCATAACTGTGCCAAACATTTCTTAAGTGCATCTGGCCACTCAAGATCCACCCACTCTACTGCTTTACACACCGGGCCAACCTAAAAACACACACACTATAGTGTTATGAACATGCACGATACATATTACTTCATGTCAAAGTTGCACATAATGAAACAAACCTGATTTGTACAGCCCAAAAACCTTCTCCCAGTGTTACTGCCTTTGAATGCAACATATCTCCTCAGTTTTAGCCCATGGTTACATGGCACTTCTCCATCGAGATCTAGGCCCTCCCATTCGGAGTCGTAGATCGTCCTTGGTACCTATAGGTAAACGCAAAGCTAAAATCGAACACGATTGCACGCACATGTGGTCGGGCTCAGATCGAGTGATTTACCATTGCCTAACCCTAGCCCAAGAAAACAGAGGAACTCACATCATGGAAGGAATACTCGATGTCGGAGAGAAGGATGTCGCTGCTCGACTGGTCGTCCTCGCCGTTCAAGGACAGCATGGCGAATGCGACGGCGACGACGTCGGCGAGAGAGAGAGAGAGAGAGAGAGAGAGAGAGAGAGAGAGAGAGAGAGAGAGAGAGAGAGAGAGAGAGAGAGAGAGAGAGAGAGCAGCCCTTCTACCGCTGCAATGATGACTAAATTGGCATGTCACAATAGTTTAATGGATACCATGCCATTTCCTTGGATTACTGTCTCCTGCCTGATATGGATTCTCTTCACCCATTCTCATTTCAAATATTAAACCTGCACTCCCTCCATCCCAATTTCATTGCCTAACGAAAATATACCAGTATATTACATCATCCAAAGAAACAAAATCACGTCAAATACAAGGTACTTATGCATCACTTCTTCAGTCATGG
This sequence comes from Avena eriantha, assembly GCA_910589775.1. Classification (NCBI taxonomy): domain Eukaryota; kingdom Viridiplantae; phylum Streptophyta; class Magnoliopsida; order Poales; family Poaceae; genus Avena; species Avena eriantha. The sequence continues at coordinate 11,794 of CAJUXJ010001464.1, forward strand.
TTTCAAAAACATTACATTATAATCTCCCAACAAACATAACCACAACATGGTTTCACAAAACATCACATTACAATCTCTCAACAAATGTAATCATAGATACAAGCATATTACATCAACTCAAGAAACAAAATCATGTCGACTACAACGTACTTACACATCACTTGTCCTGTCATGGTTTCGCAAAACATTACATTACAGTCTCTCAACAAACAAAATAACAGAAACAAGTACAGTACATCATCCCAAGAAACATAATCATGTCAACTACAATGTATTTATGCATCACTAGTCCAGTCATGGTTTCACAAAACATTACATTACAATGTCCCAACAAACATAATAACTGAAACAAGTACGGTACATCATCTTAAAAAACATAATCATGTAAACTACAATGTACTTATTTCTTATTACAACAATGATGGTTTCAGTGAGTGACATATCCGAAAATCTCAACAGATCGCACAACATTATATCGCAATCTATCAACAAACATAATCACAGAAGCACGCTCTAAATGCAACAACAGTCAATATTACAAATACAGGCAGGGGAACCCCGCGGTCCATATGACAAGCCCAGGGTAGCAGCTCTCATCTGATCTCATCAACGTCGACCACCTCATTCTGTTCAGCCACTACAGGGGCATCTACATCCACTATAACCTATTCAACAACATCAGAAATGGTACCAAGGAAGAACACCTTCCTGGTTCGCTTCTTTCGCCTCATAATCTGCATAAGATCTTCAGTATCCAAAACATCTATGAATTGCTGCTTCTTATGATGCCACCACCGGATTTTTGCCATCTGCTTAGGGCCAATACTGATTTCCTTACTGATCATCTCTCTCATTTCATCAAGAGTTATGTTTTTGGAATCGACAGTGATCTCCACAGTGCATGACGAAACTGGCTTATTACCTCCCTCATCAAGTTTTGCCATGTATGAATCCACCTCCATGCATATACTAAACTTATCTAGATCAGCATCTATTGGTCTGTATTCTCTAGGAGCAGAAGCTCTGGCAGCAAGATCTCCAGCATCTGCATACATATCATCAATCATCGCTTCAACTTTCACCTTACGATCAGCTGCACAACACTCCCAAACCATCTGAAGCTCATGGGAGTGCTCAATTTGCTGATAGGTATCATTCATGTTGCGCCACACCAATTTTGTCCTCTTTCTAGAACCCCAGGGAATTCTAGCGGCAAGCATATCAACCAGCTGCGAAATAGACACAACCACTTTGCAATTCACAAGCAGATGCACATCTTGCCTGAACACAACCATCTTGCAACCAAAATCAAGCTTTGTAGTGTACTGCCGAACATGAACTTTGAACTCATATAGGTCACTTGTATCAAAACTATGCCTAATTTGATTAAAAAGGGGAACAATTCAGTTCATTCGATTCTATTATGCCGTAACTAATCTACTTGCAAGATAAGGCACATCCAGTTCATTCGAGTGCTGCATCCGCCCAATGGAGCCGAACAATGCGCCGCCGGCCTTGCTTTTCTCTTCAACCCGCTGCTCGTAGGAACCTTGGGAGCAGAATCCTTGCTGGCCTCCTTGCTAACGGAGGCTGAAGACCTCGCCGCTGCTACGCGTTGAGCCCTAGCCTTGGGCCCGGGCGGACCCTTTTCAGTCGGCGACGTAGCTACAACCTTCGCCTTGCTAGCCATGCTGGGCCACCGCCGTCGGATTCAGTGTCGAGGGAGGGAGAAAAAAGGTCCTCCGCCGTCGGCAGATTTAGGGTCGGGGAAGGGAAGAAAAGGGGCCGCCGCCGCCGTCGTAGCAAGATTCAGTGTCGAGAGTTAGGAAAGTATAGTAATGGATTTGCCCCTACGACACGTGCAGGGTGGCTAAGAAGAGTGACCGAGGAAGGAGGGGCACAGCAGGAACCAGTGTAACGGAATATCCTGACTTAACGGGCGCGATTTGCAAATATTGGGTTTCACCATCATTCACTCGAAAGACCCCTCTCAGCAATTGGCGCCCCAACTTTTCGAATCGCGGTGATAAAAATCAACTTGGGTACCGTGTTGCCTGGCTACCCCAACTTTCGGGCCGCAAAATGATATTCTCATGAAAACGGCCATAAAGCACGAAAACGACGAATTTTTGGTCATAACTCTCAAACATGTATCTAGTCTTACGGTCGTTGTAAATCGCCCTAGAACCCCAAAACCATGGTTAATATCTCATGAACATGGCCATAAAGCACGAAAACGACGAGTTTTTGGTCATAAATCTCGAACATGTATCGGTTCTTATGGTCGTTGTAAATCGCCATCGAACCCCAAAACTATGGGCAATAGCTCACGACAACGTCCCTAAAGAGTGAAAACGACGATTTTTTGGTCATGAATCTCAAGTATTGTATCAGGTTTTGTGCTTGTTTTAAATCGCCCTAGAACCCCAAAACTATGGGCAATAGCTCATGAAAATGGCCATAAAGCGCAAAAAGGGAGAATTCTAGGGCGATTTTTAGTGTTTTGGGGGTTTAGGGTTTATCGTTTAGGGTGTAGGGTTTAGAGTGTAGGTTCTAGGGTCTAGGGTCTAGAGTCTAGGGTCTAGAGTTTAGGGTTTAGGGTTTTTGGTCATAAATCTCAAACATGTATCTGGTCTTACGGTCGTTGTAAATCACCCAAGAAGCCCAAAACTATGGGTAATAGCTTATGAAAATGGCCATAAAGCGCGAAAACGACGAATTTTAGGTCATAACTCTGAAACATGTAGCTAGTCTTACGGTTGTTTTAAATCTCCCTAGAACCCAAAACTATGGGCAAGCTCATGAACATGGCCATAAAGCGCGAAAACGATGAGTTTTTTGTCATAAATCTCAAACATGTATTTGGTCTTACGGTCGTTGTAAATCGCCCAAGAAGCCTAAAATTATGGGCAATAGCTCATGAAAACTGCCATAAAGCGCGAAAACGATGATTTTTTGGTCATAGCTGTCAAACATGTATCTAGTCTTACGGTCGTTTTAAATCACTCTAGAACCAAAACCATGGGCAATAGCTCATGAACATGGCCATAAAGCGCGAAAACGACGATTTTTTGGTCATAACTCGTAAACATGTATCAGGTCTTACGGTGGTTGTAAATCGCCCTCGAACCCCAAAATCGTCGGCAATAGCTCATGAAAACAGCCATAAAGAGCGAAAAAGACCAGTTTTTGGTCATAACTCTCAAGCATTATATCGAGTCTTACGCTCATTGTAAATCTCCCTAGAACCCCAATACTATGGTCAATAGCTCATGAAAATGGCCATAAAGCACAAAATAGGCGAGTTTTTGGTCATAACTCCCAAACGTGTAGCTAGTGTTATGGTTGTTTTAAATCTCCCTAGAACCCAAAACTATGGGCAAGCTCATGAACATGGCCATACAACGCGAAAACGACGAGTTTTTGGTCATAACGGTCAAACATGTATCAGGTCTTACGGTCGTTGTAAATCGCCCTCGAACCCCATAACTATGGGGAATAGCTCATGAACATGGCCATAAAGCGCAAAAATGACGAGTTTTTTGTCATAAATCTCAAACATGTATTTGGTCTTACGGTCATTGTAAATCACCCAAGAAGCCAAAAACTATGGGCAATAGCTCATGAAAACGGCCATAAAGAGCGAAAACAACGAGTTTTTGGTCATAACTCTGAAGCATTATATTGAGTCTTACGCTCATTGTAACGCCCTAGAACCCCAAAACTATGTCAATAGCTCATGAAAATGGCCATAAAGTGCAAAAACAGCGAGTTTTTGGTCATAAATCTCAAACATGAATTGGGTCTTATGGTCGTTCTAAATCGCCCAAGAAGCCCAAAACTATGGGCAATAGCTCATGGAAACAGCCACAAAGCGCGAAACCGATGAGTTTTGGTCACAACTCTCAAACATGTAGTAGGTCTTACGATCATTGTAAATTACCCTCGAACCCCAAAACTCTAGGCAATAGCTCATGAAAACGTCCATAAAGCACGAAAACGACGAGTGTTTGGTCATAACTCTCAAACATGTATCGGGTTTTATGCTCTATATAAATCACCCAAGAACCCCCAAACTATGGTCAATAGCTCATGAAAATGGCCATAAAGTGCAAAAACGGCGAGTTTTGGTCATAAATCTCAAACATGTATCTAGTTTTATGGTCGTTGTAAATCGCCCAAGAAGCCCAAAAGTATGGTAATAGCTCATGAAAATGCACATAAAGCGCGAAACCAACGAATTTTAGGTCATAACTCTCAAACATGTAGCTAGTCTTACGGTTGTTTTAAATCCCCTAGAACCCAAAACAATGGGCAACCTCATGAACATGGCCATACAGCGCGAAAACGACGAGTTTTTGGTCATAACTCTCAAACATGTATCAGGTCTTACGGCCGTTGCAAATCGCCTTCGAACCCCAAAATTGTGGAGAATAACTCATGAAAATGTCCATAAAGCACAAAAACGACGAGTTTATTGTCATAAATCTCAAACATGTAGTTGGTCTTATAGTCGTTGTAAATCGCCCAAGAAGCCCAAAACTATTGGCAATAGCTCATGAAAACGGCCATAAAGCGCGAAAACGATGAGTTTTTGGTTATAACTCTCAAACATGTATCTAGTCTTACGGTCATTGTAAATCGCCCAAGAACCCCAAAACTATGGTTAATAGCTCATGAACATGGCCATAAAGAGCTAAAAATGACGAGTTTTTGGTCATAACTCTCAAGCATTATATCGAGTCTTACGCTCATTGTAAATCACCCTAGAACCCCAAAACTATTGTCAATAGCTCATGAAAATGGCCATAAAGCGCAAACACGTCGAGTTTTTGGTCATAAATCTCAAACATATATTGGGTCCTACGGTCGTTCTAAATCGCGCAAGAAGCCCAAAACTATGGGTAATAGCTCATGAAAATGGCCATAAAGCGCGAAAACGACGAACTTTAGGTAATAACTCTCAAACATGTAGCTAGTCTTACGGTTGTTTTAAATCTCCCTAGAACCCCAAAACTATGGTTAATAGCTCACGAACATGGCCATAGAACGCGAAAACGACGAGTTTTTGGTCATAACTCTCAAACATATATCAGGACTTATGGTCGTTGTAAATCGCCCTCGAACCCCAAAACTGTGGGAAATAGCTCATGAAAATGGCCATAAAGTGCAAAAACGACGAGTTTTTTGTCATAAAACTCAAACATGTATTTGGTCTTACGATCGTTGTAAATCGCCCAAGAAGCCCAAAACTATGGGCAATAGCTCATGAAAACGGCCATAAAGCACGAAAACGATGACTTTTTGGTTATGACCCTCAAACATGTATCTAGTCTTACGGTCGTTGTAAATCGCCCTAGAACCCCAAAATTTGGGTTAATAGCTCATGAACATGGCCATAAAGAGCGAAAACGTTGATTTTTTGGTCATAACTCTCAAGCATTATATCGCGTCTTATGCTCATTGTAAATCGCCCTAGAACCCCAAAACTATGGTCAATAGCTCATGAAAATGGCCATAATGCGCTAAAACGTAGACATTTTGGTCATAAATCTCAGACATGTATTGGGTCCTACGGTCATTCTAAATTGCCCAAGAAGCCCAAAACTGTGGGCAATAGCTCATGAAAACGACCCTAAAGCGTGAAACCGATGAGTTTTGGTCATAACTCTCAAACATGTAGTAGGTCTTACGATCATTGTAAATTACCCTCGAACCCCAAAACTCTAGGCAATAGCTCATGAAAACGTCCATAAAGCACGAAAACGACGAGTGTTTGGTCATAACTGTCAAACATGTATCGGGTTTTATGCTTTATATGAATCACCCAAGAACCCCCAAACAATGGTCAATAGATCATGGAAATGGCCATAAAGTGCAAAAACGGCGAGTTTTTGGTCATAAATCTCAAACATGTATTTGGTCTTATGGTCGTTGTAAATCACCCAGGAAGCCTAAAACTATGAGCAATAGCTCATGAAAATAGCCATAAAGCTCGAAAACGACGAATTTTTGCTCATAACTCTCAAACATGTATCTAGTTTTAGGGTCGTTGTAAATCGCCCAAGAAGCCTAAAACTATGGGCAATAGCAATTGAAAATGGCCATAAAGCGCGAAAACGATGAATTTTTGGTTATGACCCTCAAACATGTATCTAGTCTTACGGTCGTTGTAATTCGCCCTAGAACCCCAAAACTTGGGTTAATAGCTCATGAACATGGCCATAAACAGCGAAAATGTTGATTTTTTGGTCATAACTCTCAAGAATTATATCGCGTCTTATGCTCATTGTAAATAGCCCTAGAACCCCAAAACTATGGTCAGTAGCTCATGAAAATGGCCATAATGCGCTAAAACGTAGACATTTTGGTCATAAATCTCAGACATGTATTGGGTCCTATGGTCGTTCTAAATCGCCCAAGAAGCCCAAAACTGTGGGCAATAGCTCATGAAAATGACCATAAAGCGTGAAACCGATGAGTTTTGGTCATAACTCTCAAACATGTAGTAGGTCTTACGATCATTGTAAATTACCCTCGAACCCCAAAACTCTAGGCAATAGCTCATGAAAACGTCCATAAAGCACGAAAACGACGAGTGTTTGGTCATAACTGTCAAACATGTATCGGGTTTTATGCTCTATATAAATCACCCAAGAACCCCCAAACTATGGTCAATAGCTCATGAAAATGGCCATAAAGTGCAAAAACGGCGAGTTTTTGGTCATAAATCTCAAACATGTATTTGGTCTTATGGTCATTGTAAATCGCCCAAGAAGCCTAAAACTATCGGCAATAGCTGATGAAAACGGCCATAAACTACGAAAACGACGAATTTTTGGTCATAACTCTCAAACATGTATCTAGTTGTACGGTCGTTGTAAATCGCCCAAGAAGCCTAAAACTATGGGCAATAGCAATTGAAAATGGCCATAAAGCGCGAAAACGATGAATTTTTGGTTATGACCCTCAAACATGTATCTAGTCTTACGGTCGTTGTAATTCGCCCTAGAACCCCAAAACTTGGGTTAATAGCTCATGAACATGGCCATAAACAGCGAAAATGTTGATTTTTTGGTCATAACTCTCAAGAATTATATCGCGTCTTATGCTCATTGTAAATAGCCCTAGAACCCCAAAACTATGGTCAGTAGCTCATGAAAATGGCCATAATGCGCTAAAACGTAGACATTTTGGTCATAAATCTCAGACATGTATTGGGTCCTATGGTCGTTCTAAATCGCCCAAGAAGCCCAAAACTGTGGGCAATAGCTCATGAAAATGACCATAAAGCGTGAAACCGATGAGTTTTGGTCATAACTCTCAAACATGTAGTAGGTCTTACGATCATTGTAAATTACCCTCGAACCCCAAAACTCTAGGCAATAGCTCATGAAAACGTCCATAAAGCACGAAAACGACGAGTGTTTGGTCATAACTGTCAAACATGTATCGGGTTTTATGCTCTATATAAATCACCCAAGAACCCCCAAACTATGGTCAATAGCTCATGAAAATGGCCATAAAGTGCAAAAACGGCGAGTTTTTGGTCATAAATCTCAAACATGTATTTGGTCTTATGGTCATTGTAAATTGCCCAAGAAGCCTAAAACTATCGGCAATAGCTGATGAAAACGGCCATAAACTACGAAAACGACGAATTTTTGGTCATAACTCTCAAACATGTATCTAGTTGTACGGTCGTTGTAAATCGCCCAAGAAGCCCAAAACTATGGTAATAGCTCATGAAAATGGCCATAAAGCGCGAAACCGACGAATTTTAGGTCATAACTCTCAAACATGTAGCTAGTCTTACGGTTGTTTTAAATCCCCTAGAACCCAAAACTATGGGCAACCTCATGAACATGGCCATACAGCGCAAAAACGACGAGTTTTTGGTCATAACTCTCAAACATGTATCAGGTCTTACGGTTGTTGCAAATCGCCCTCGAACCCCAATATTGTGGAGAATGGCTCATGAAAATGTCCATAAAGCGCAAAAACGACGAGTTTTTTGTCATAAATCTCAAACATGTATTTGGTCTTATAGTCGTTGTAAATCGCCCAAGAAGCCTAAAACTATCGGCAATAGCTGATGAAAACGGCCATAAACTACGAAAACGACGAATTTTTGGTCATAACTCTCAAACATGTATCTAGTTGTACGGTCGTTGTAAATCGCCCAAGAAGCCCAAAACTATGGTAATAGCTCATGAACATGGCCATAAAGAGCGAAAAACGACGAGTTTTTGGTCATATCTCTCAAGCATTATATCGAGTCTTATGCTCATTGTAAATCGCCCTAGAACCCCAAAACTATGGTCAATAGCTCATGAAAATGGCCATAATGCGCTAAAACGTAGACATTTTGGTCATAAATCTCAGACATGTATTGGGTCCTACGGTCATTCTAAATTGCCCAAGAAGCCCAAAACTGTGGGCAATAGCTCATGAAAACGACCCTAAAGCGTGAAACCGATGAGTTTTGGTCATAACTCTCAAACATGTAGTAGGTCTTACGATCATTGTAAATTACCCTCGAACCCCAAAACTCTAGGCAATAGCTCATGAAAACGTCCATAAAGCACGAAAACGACGAGTGTTTGGTCATAACTGTCAAACATGTATCGGGTTTTATGCTTTATATGAATCACCCAAGAACCCCCAAACAATGGTCAATAGATCATGGAAATGGCCATAAAGTGCAAAAACGGCGAGTTTTTGGTCATAAATCTCAAACATGTATTTGGTCTTATGGTCGTTGTAAATCACCCAGGAAGCCTAAAACTATGAGCAATAGCTCATGAAAATAGCCATAAAGCTCGAAAACGACGAATTTTTGCTCATAACTCTCAAACATGTATCTAGTTTTAGGGTCGTTGTAAATCGCCCAAGAAGCCTAAAACTATGGGCAATAGCAATTGAAAATGGCCATAAAGCGCGAAAACGATGAATTTTTGGTTATGACCCTCAAACATGTATCTAGTCTTACGGTCGTTGTAATTCGCCCTAGAACCCCAAAACTTGGGTTAATAGCTCATGAACATGGCCATAAACAGCGAAAATGTTGATTTTTTGGTCATAACTCTCAAGAATTATATCGCGTCTTATGCTCATTGTAAATCGCCCTAGAACCCCAAAACTATGGTCAATAGCTCATGAAAATGGCCATAATGCGCTAAAACGTAGACATTTTGGTCATAAATCTCAGACATGTATTGGGTCCTACGGTCATTCTAAATTGCCCAAGAAGCCCAAAACTGTGGGCAATAGCTCATGAAAACGACCCTAAAGCGTGAAACCGATGAGTTTTGGTCATAACTCTCAAACATGTAGTAGGTCTTACGATCATTGTAAATTACCCTCGAACCCCAAAACTCTAGGCAATAGCTCATGAAAACGTCCATAAAGCACGAAAACGACGAGTGTTTGGTCATAACTGTCAAACATGTATCGGGTTTTATGCTTTATATGAATCACCCAAGAACCCCCAAACAATGGTCAATAGATCATGGAAATGGCCATAAAGTGCAAAAACGGCGAGTTTTTGGTCATAAATCTCAAACATGTATTTGGTCTTATGGTCGTTGTAAATCACCCAGGAAGCCTAAAACTATGAGCAATAGCTCATGAAAATAGCCATAAAGCTCGAAAACGACGAATTTTTGCTCATAACTCTCAAACATGTATCTAGTTTTAGGGTCGTTGTAAATCGCCCAAGAAGCCTAAAACTATGGGCAATAGCAATTGAAAATGGCCATAAAGCGCGAAAACGATGAATTTTTGGTTATGACCCTCAAACATGTATCTAGTCTTACGGTCGTTGTAATTCGCCCTAGAACCCCAAAACTTGGGTTAATAGCTCATGAACATGGCCATAAACAGCGAAAATGTTGATTTTTTGGTCATAACTCTCAAGAATTATATCGCGTCTTATGCTCATTGTAAATAGCCCTAGAACCCCAAAACTATGGTCAGTAGCTCATGAAAATGGCCATAATGCGCTAAAACGTAGACATTTTGGTCATAAATCTCAGACATGTATTGGGTCCTATGGTCGTTCTAAATCGCCCAAGAAGCCCAAAACTGTGGGCAATAGCTCATGAAAATGACCATAAAGCGTGAAACCGATGAGTTTTGGTCATAACTCTCAAACATGTAGTAGGTCTTACGATCATTGTAAATTACCCTCGAACCCCAAAACTCTAGGCAATAGCTCATGAAAACGTCCATAAAGCACGAAAACGACGAGTGTTTGGTCATAACTGTCAAACATGTATCGGGTTTTATGCTCTATATAAATCACCCAAGAACCCCCAAACTATGGTCAATAGCTCATGAAAATGGCCATAAAGTGCAAAAACGGCGAGTTTTTGGTCATAAATCTCAAACATGTATTTGGTCTTATGGTCATTGTAAATCGCCCAAGAAGCCTAAAACTATCGGCAATAGCTGATGAAAACGGCCATAAACTACGAAAACGACGAATTTTTGGTCATAACTCTCAAACATGTATCTAGTTGTACGGTCGTTGTAAATCGCCCAAGAAGCCTAAAACTATGGGCAATAGCAATTGAAAATGGCCATAAAGCGCGAAAACGATGAATTTTTGGTTATGACCCTCAAACATGTATCTAGTCTTACGGTCGTTGTAATTCGCCCTAGAACCCCAAAACTTGGGTTAATAGCTCATGAACATGGCCATAAACAGCGAAAATGTTGATTTTTTGGTCATAACTCTCAAGAATTATATCGCGTCTTATGCTCATTGTAAATAGCCCTAGAACCCCAAAACTATGGTCAGTAGCTCATGAAAATGGCCATAATGCGCTAAAACGTAGACATTTTGGTCATAAATCTCAGACATGTATTGGGTCCTATGGTCGTTCTAAATCGCCCAAGAAGCCCAAAACTGTGGGCAATAGCTCATGAAAATGACCATAAAGCGTGAAACCGATGAGTTTTGGTCATAACTCTCAAACATGTAGTAGGTCTTACGATCATTGTAAATTACCCTCGAACCCCAAAACTCTAGGCAATAGCTCATGAAAACGTCCATAAAGCACGAAAACGACGAGTGTTTGGTCATAACTGTCAAACATGTATCGGGTTTTATGCTCTATATAAATCACCCAAGAACCCCCAAACTATGGTCAATAGCTCATGAAAATGGCCATAAAGTGCAAAAACGGCGAGTTTTTGGTCATAAATCTCAAACATGTATTTGGTCTTATGGTCATTGTAAATTGCCCAAGAAGCCTAAAACTATCGGCAATAGCTGATGAAAACGGCCATAAACTACGAAAACGACGAATTTTTGGTCATAACTCTCAAACATGTATCTAGTTGTACGGTCGTTGTAAATCGCCCAAGAAGCCCAAAACTATGGTAATAGCTCATGAAAATGGCCATAAAGCGCGAAACCGACGAATTTTAGGTCATAACTCTCAAACATGTAGCTAGTCTTACGGTTGTTTTAAATCCCCTAGAACCCAAAACTATGGGCAACCTCATGAACATGGCCATACAGCGCAAAAACGACGAGTTTTTGGTCATAACTCTCAAACATGTATCAGGTCTTACGGTTGTTGCAAATCGCCCTCGAACCCCAATATTGTGGAGAATGGCTCATGAAAATGTCCATAAAGCGCAAAAACGACGAGTTTTTTGTCATAAATCTCAAACATGTATTTGGTCTTATAGTCGTTGTAAATCGCCCAAGAAGCCTAAAACTATCGGCAATAGCTGATGAAAACGGCCATAAACTACGAAAACGACGAATTTTTGGTCATAACTCTCAAACATGTATCTAGTTGTACGGTCGTTGTAAATCGCCCAAGAAGCCCAAAACTATGGTAATAGCTCATGAACATGGCCATAAAGAGCGAAAAACGACGAGTTTTTGGTCATATCTCTCAAGCATTATATCGAGTCTTATGCTCATTGTAAATCGCCCTAGAACCCCAAAACTATGGTCAATAGCTCATGAAAATGGCCATAATGCGCTAAAACGTAGACATTTTGGTCATAAATCTCAGACATGTATTGGGTCCTACGGTCATTCTAAATTGCCCAAGAAGCCCAAAACTGTGGGCAATAGCTCATGAAAACGACCCTAAAGCGTGAAACCGATGAGTTTTGGTCATAACTCTCAAACATGTAGTAGGTCTTACGATCATTGTAAATTACCCTCGAACCCCAAAACTCTAGGCAATAGCTCATGAAAACGTCCATAAAGCACGAAAACGACGAGTGTTTGGTCATAACTGTCAAACATGTATCGGGTTTTATGCTTTATATGAATCACCCAAGAACCCCCAAACAATGGTCAATAGATCATGGAAATGGCCATAAAGTGCAAAAACGGCGAGTTTTTGGTCATAAATCTCAAACATGTATTTGGTCTTATGGTCGTTGTAAATCACCCAGGAAACCTAAAACTATGAGCAATAGCTCATGAAAATAGCCATAAAGCTCGAAAACGACGAATTTTTGCTCATAACTCTCAAACATGTATCTAGTTTTACGGTCGTTGTAAATCGCCCAAGAAGCCTAAAACTATGGGCAATAGCAATTGAAAATGGCCATAAAGCGCGAAAACGATGAATTTTTGGTTATGACCCTCAAACATGTATCTAGTCTTACGGTCGTTGTAATTCGCCCTAGAACCCCAAAACTTGGGTTAATAGCTCATGAACATGGCCATAAACAGCGAAAATGTTGATTTTTTGGTCATAACTCTCAAGAATTATATCGCGTCTTATGCTCATTGTAAATAGCCCTAGAACCCCAAAACTATGGTCAGTAGCTCATGAAAATGGCCATAATGCGCTAAAACGTAGACATTTTGGTCATAAATCTCAGACATGTATTGGGTCCTATGGTCGTTCTAAATCGCCCAAGAAGCCCAAAACTGTGGGCAATAGCTCATGAAAATGACCATAAAGCGTGAAACCGATGAGTTTTGGTCATAACTCTCAAACATGTAATAGGTCTTACGATCATTGTAAATTACCCTCGAACCCCAAAACTCTAGGCAATAGCTCATGAAAACGTCCATAAAGCACGAAAACGACGAGTGTTTGGTCATAACTGTCAAACATGTATCGGGTTTTATGCTCTATATAAATCACCCAAGAACCCCCAAACTATGGTCAATAGCTCATGAAAATGGCCATAAAGTGCAAAAACGGCGAGTTTTTGGTCATAAATCTCAAACATGTATTTGGTCTTATGGTCATTGTAAATCGCCCAAGAAGCCTAAAACTATCGGCAATAGCTGATGAAAACGGCCATAAACTACGAAAACGACGAATTTTTGGTCATAACTCTCAAACATGTATCTAGTTGTACGGTCGTTGTAAATCGCCCAAGAAGCCCAAAACTATGGTAATAGCTCATGAAAATGGCCATAAAGCGCGAAACCGACGAATTTTAGGTCATAACTCTCAAACATGTAGCTAGTCTTACGGTTGTTTTAAATCCCCTAGAACCCAAAACTATGGGCAACCTCATGAACATGGCCATACAGCGCAAAAACGACGAGTTTTTGGTCATAACTCTCAAACATGTATCAGGTCTTACGGTTGTTGCAAATCGCCCTCGAACCCCAATATTGTGGAGAATGGCTCATGAAAATGTCCATAAAGCGCAAAAACGACGAGTTTTTTGTCATAAATCTCAAACATGTATTTGGTCTTATAGTCGTTGTAAATCGCCCAAGAAGCCCAAAAATATGGGCAATAGCTGATGAAAACGGCCATGAAGCGCGAAAACGATGACTTTTTGGCTATAACTCTCAAACATATATCTAGTCTTACGGTCGTTGTAAATCGCCCAAGATAACCAAAACTATGGTTAATAGCTCATGAATATAGCCATAAAGAGCTAAAAACGACGAGTTTTTGGTCATAACTCTCAAGCATTATATCGAGTCTTACGCTCATTGTAAATCACCCTAGAAGCCCAAAACTATGGTCAATAGCTCATGAAAATGGCCATAAAGGGCAAAAAAGTCGAGTTTTTCGTCATAAATCTCAAACATGTATTGGGTCCTACGATCGGTCTAAATCGCCCATGAAGCCCAAAACTATGGGCAATAGCTCATGAAAACGACCATAAAGCGTGAAACCAATGAGTTTTGGTCATAACTCTCAAACATGTCGTAGGTCTTACGATCATTGTATATTACCCTCGAACCCCAAAACTCTAGGCAATAGCTCATGAACATGGCCATAAATAAGTAAAAACAACGAGTTTTTGGTCATAACTCTCAAACATGTATCAGGTTTTATGCTCTATATAAATCACCCAAGAACCCCCAAACTATGATCAATAGCTCATGAAAAGGGCCATAAAGCACGAAAACGACGAATTTTTGGTCATAAATCTCAAACATGTATCTAGTTTTACAGTCGTTGTAAATCGCCCAAGAAGCCCAAAACTATGGGTAATAGCACATGAAATGGCCATAAAGCGCGAAAACGACGAATTTTAGGTCATAACTCTCAAACATGTAGCTAGTCTTACGGTTGTTTTAAATTTCCCTAGAACCCCAAAACTATGGTTAATAGCTCATGAACATGGCCATACAACGCGAAAAGGTCTTATGGTCGTTCTAAATCGCCCTCGAACCCCAAAACTGTGGGGAATAGCTCATGAAAATGGCCATAAAGCACAAAAACGACGAGTTTTTGTCATAAATCTCAAACATGTATTTGGTCTTACGGTCGTTGTAAATCGCCCAAGAAGCCCAAAACTATGGGCAATAGCTCATGAAAACGGCCATAAAGCGCGAAAACGATGATTTTTTGGTCATAACTCTCAAACATAGGGGGTGTATCGCAGTATTTTCGATAAGTAAGAGTGTCGAACCCAACGAGGAGCAGAAGGTGCTGGCTAGTGGTATGGATCAGGAATTCTCTGCAAATACTTAGCAAACGGATTTTTAGGGGTTTTCGATAATGGAAGTAAACAAAGTACGAGTAAATAAAAGACAGTAAGAATGAATCCAGCAAGTGGCCCAATCCTTTATGCAGCAAAGGACAAGCCGGTTGTATTTCTATAGATGACCAAACGTTCTCGAGGACACATGGGAAGACCGTCAAGTGCTTTCGCTTCATATAGTCGATTAATCTTCTTTAGCTTGCTTAGTGTTGTGTGGGTGAACCTGTGCTAATGGACCGCCCCATCCAAGACTAATACATACTTGTGATTAAACCCCTTGCCAACATCCGTAAGTACAAGAAAGTAATTAAGGTAGAAACCTAACCACAGCTTTAAACTCTAAGACCCTTACATCCCTTGTGCAATGGTTTCCTAACGGGGGTTCAGGTTTCTGTCACTCCGGCAACCCCTACGATTAGTAGCCAAATACACAATGCATTCCCCTAGGCCCATATAGGTGAAGTGTCATGTAGTCGACGTTCACATGACACCACTAGAAGAAGTACACCACAACTTAAATAACAATTTATTGAATCTTTCTCAACGCGACTCCACTACTAACAACAAGACTTCTCCCATGTCCTCAAGAACAAAATGAACTACTCGCAAGACATCATATGGATCATGATCAGAGATGGAATAGTGACGTATAACAATCTGAACATAAAGAATAATTCAACGGTTCACTCAATAGCATCAAGTACAAAGAGTAATCAACACCGGGAAAGTTTCCCCTATGAACTATGCAAGATTCCACTCAATTGTTACATCAATATGGAGATGGTGATGAGGGTGCTGATGGTGATGATGGTGGTGGTGGTGATGATGATGATGATCCTGATGAAGTCCAGCTTGATGGTGGTGTTGATGGCGACGATCTCCCCTCTCCTGGAAGGAATTCCCCCGGCAGAAATCTGTATGCCGGAGAGATCTTTCTCTCTCGGTGTTTTCCGCCTCGCAGAGGCGGCGGAATCTTTGTGTGGTCCCTCCCCGAGTCTTAGGGTTTCGGGAAGATGATATACGCTAGAGGGGAGAGGCTGGAGTGGGCCAGGGCGACCACACCACTCCTAGGCGCGGCCTAGGCCTGCCCGCGCCATGGGGTGGTGTGGGCCCCCTTTGGTCCACCTCCACTCCATCTTCTGGCATCCTGAGTCTTCTAGAAAAATAGAATTTTCTGTATATTTTCCCGGATTTTCTGATCTTCGCGAATTTTGCCTCCAAACAACACCTTTTCCATCAGAATCCTGATTGCAGCGGTCCATGCTCCAAAAGTCATGAACATGAAAAAACAGATGAAATAACATAAGTATCACCTCTCAATACAAAATATATCAACGAATAATAGTGAATTAATACATAGAATAGTGATGCAAAATGGACATATCAACTCCCCCCAAGCTTAGACTTCGCTTGTCCCCAAGCGAAACTGAGCTCAATAAACATGACCTCAGGTTTATGGAGTGAATAGTCGATAAAAGAATACGGACAAGAAGCATCACATTCATCAAAAGCATAGATCATAATAGAAGACAACTCACTATTATACAACTCAACTTGCAATGAGTAAAGGAAACACAATAAAGATACATAGAGTAAATCATAATTGGTAATGGCAAACTTAGCTCTTGGTCGAAGAATAGTGGATAATTTGCTGGAGTTCACAAATAGCTGGTTTTCAAAGAAAGCTTTCAAAGTAGTAAACTTCAAGATAAGAGCATTGTGCAAATCAAGGAACATAAGAAACATGATTGCATAAATCACCATATGAATGAATGAAACACATCAACTCAATATACTTGCTGAGATAGAAGTGAGTAGGTTTACTGACTCAACTACAAAGAAAGGCCCTTCGCAGAGGGAAGCAGGGATTGCAAGTCTCATAAAGAGCTCCCAAAAATTATGATACTTACTAGCTTTTAGCTCTCATTGCCCCTACCATAGGCATCTTTTGGTGGTTAAGGTTAAAGTGACACAACTAAGAGGATATGCTTGACAAGTTATAAGTTGAAATCTCATGCCCCTTACTTATGAGTACCGATCCTCATGCTACTCAACTTCAGTCACGAGCAAGCTCTTGTCATTGTAAATATATGCATATCATCGAGAAAACCGCCAACGGGGTACCCCTTCCATATGACACAAGAGCTATCCCATAATCAAAATGACAAGGCAAGCAGACAGTGAGCATCTCAGCAATCTTTTTATTTGCTATTTGCATAGGTTTTTATTGAGGATGCTTCATAGAATGCTCACTATAGTTATGCTGCAAGTTTCCACCATGATTAGGCATGGCTTAGGCTAGCGGCCCAGGCGTTTCTCTAACACACATATAAACTCCATGATCTTACAAGTTCCACCTTTATTTCACACCGCCGAGAACCATAAGCAAAAGAACATGATATCAACTAGGTACACGTACCAATGAAGTGTTGAAAGCGGTCCCCATGATACATGGTTCGGCTAACTTCAACTCATAAAGCGCAAGCATATACGCAACAAAGAAGGACCCAATGGTTCAAGTTTATTAAATGCAAGAAAGTAAAGTGTGCCATCAAGCTCGTGAGAGCTTTAATCACTAATTTTCGCATAACAAGTTTAATTTGGGAGGTAGACAAAACAGGAATATACTTGGAATAACAATAATGCTACTAGGTAGGTATGGTGGACACAAATGGAAAGGGTTTTGGTTTTAAAGGAGATGGATGCACGAGAAGAATACCCTCTCAGTACAGGTTTTTGGCTAGCAAGGCTGGGTAGCAAGTACAAGAGTTGAAGAAAACAAACAAACATACAAGTGATAAAGACAAACATGCAATCTTCCTTGGAAGCATAGAAGATCTTATCTAGAGAAAACTAGACTTATGAGCAAATCAAGAAAGAAAGATCATGAAATTATTTTCCTCTAGAGTAATTCTATCTTTTTCTTTTCAACACTCAAAAAGGTGTTGCACTGACCGAGCCAGGTTTGCCAAAACCAACTAAATTAACTCAATGATCCCAAAGTGCTACCAATACTAACAACAAGATCAATCATATAACCACGAATTGAAAACTAACATAAGCTATGCAAAAGAGTGAATGATAGAACTTCTCATTAATATTCCATAACGGAAACTCACACCAAGGGATACATATCTAAGGAGAGAGGGGACACTTCCATAATGCAAACCATACTACACAATAACTCCTCTATTCATGATATGACTCTACTAATAAGGTAAAAATATAGAAGATAGTGATATGATACCGCGGCACTCCCCCAAGCTTGGAACAAACCAAGGGGGTGCCAAACCTGATGACGAATTACTCCTTAGGTGGTGGTGGTATCCGCTCGATGAGCTCTTTGATAAGTTTCCCAAATTCCTCAATCTCGAAGGTGAGAGTGCGAATCAACTCCGAGTTATGCTCAAGACGGCCCATAATCAATTCAGTGTGTGGATCCCAGCTCTTGTGATTCTTTTTCTATTCTTCCCACTTGGAGTCTTCTGATCATTTTAAATTGCCCTCGAACCCTAAAACTCTTGGCAATAGCTCATGAAAACGTCCATAAAGCGCGAGCATGTATCGGGTCTTATGCTCTATATAACTTTCAAACATGTATCGGGTCTTATGCTCTATATAATTGCCCTAGAACGCCCAAACTATGGTCAATAGCTCATGAAAATGGCCATAAAGTGCAAAAACGACAAGTTTTTTGTCATAAATCTGAAACATGTTTTTGGTTTTACGGTCATTGTAAATCGCCCAAGAAGTCCAACACTATGGGCACTAGCTCATGAAAACGGACAAAAAGTGCGAAAACAACGAGTTTTTGCTCATGACTATATAACATGTATCGGGTCTTACGGTTGTTGTAAATCGCCCAAGAAGCCCAAAACTATGGGTAATAGCTCATGAAAATGGCCATAAAGAGCGAAAACGACGAATTTTAGGTCCTAACTCTCAAACATGTATCTAGTCTTATGGTCGTTTTAAATCTCCCTAGAACCCAAAACTATGGGCAATAGCTGATGAACATGGCCATAAAGCGTGAACAGGACGAGTTTTTCGTCATAACTCTCAAACATGTATCAGGTCTTACGGTCGTTGTAAATCACCCTCGAACCCCAAAACTATGGGCTATTGCTCATGAAAACGGACATAAAGAGGGAAAACGACAAGTTTTTGGTCATAACTCTCAAGCATTGTATCAGGTCTTATGCTCCTTGTAAATCGCCCTAGAAGCCCAAAACTATGGTCATTGGGTCATGAAAATGGCCATAAAGCGCAAAAAGGGCAAGTTTTTGGTCATAAATCTCAAACATGTATTTGGTCTTATGGTCATTGTAAATCACCCAAGAAGCCTAAAACTATGGGCAATACCTCATGAAAATAGCCATAAAGGTCGAAAACGACGATTTTTTGGTCATAACTCTCAAACATGCATGTAGTCTTATGGTCGTTGTAAATCGCGCTAGAAAACCAAAACTTTGGTTAATAGCTCATGAACATGGCCATAAAGCACGAAAACGACGAGTTTTTGGTGATAATCTCGAACATGTATTGGTTCTTATGGTCGTTGTAAATCGCCCTCAAACCCCAAAACTATGGGCAATAGCTCATGAAAAGGTCCATAAAGAGAGAGAACGACGAGTTTTTGGTCATGACTCTCAAGCATTGTATCGGGTTTTACGATCGTTTTAAGTCGCCCTAGAACCCCAAAACTATGATCAATAGCTCATAAAAATGGCCATAAAGCGAAAAACATGTGAGTTTTTGGTCATAAATCTCAAACATGTATTGGGTCTTACGGTCGTTATAAATTGCCCAAGAAGCCCATAACTACGGGCAATAACTCATAAAAATGGCCATGAAGCGCGAAACCGGCGATTTTTTTGGTCATAACTCTCGAACATGTATGTAGTCTTACGGTTGTTTTAAATCTCCCTAGAACCGAAAACTATAGGCAATAGCTCATGAAAATGGCCATAAAGCACAAAAAGGGAGAGTTTTTGGTCATAAATCTCAAGCATTGTGTCGTGTCTTACGGTAGTTGTAAATCGCCCAAGAAGCCCAAATCTATGGGTAATAGCTCATGAAAATGGCCATAGAGCACGAAAACGACGAATTTTAGTTCATAACTCTCAAACATGTATCTAGTCTTACGGTTGTTTTAAATCTCCCTATAACCCAAAACTATGGGCAAGCTCATGAACATGGCCATACAGCACGAAAACGAGGAGTTTTGGGTCATAACTCTCAAACATGTATCAGGTCTTATGGTCGTTGTAAATCGCCTTCGAACCCCAAAACTATGGGGAATAGCTCATGAGAATGGCCATAAAGCGCAAAAACGGCGAGCTTTTTGTTATAAATCTCAAACATGTATATGGACTTATGGTCGTTGTAAATCACCCAAGAAGCCCTAAACTATGGGTAATAGCTCATGAAAAAGGCCATAAAGCACGAAAAAGATGATTTTTTGGTCATAACTATCAAACATGTATCTAGTCTGACGATCGTTTTAAATCACTCTAGAACCCAAAACTATGGGCAATAGCTCATGAACATGGGGATAAAGCACGAAAACAACGAGTTTTTGGTCATAACTCGCAAACATGTATCAGGTCTTACGGTCGTTGTAAATCGCCCTGAACCCCTAAATAGTGGGCAATAGCTCATGAAAACGGCCATAAAGAGCGAAAACGACGAGTTTTTTGTCAAAACTCTCGAGCCTTATATCGAGTCTTATGCTCACTGTAAATCGCCCTAGAACCCCAAAACTATGGTCAATAGCTCATGAAAATTGCCATAAAGCGCAAAAACAACGAGTTTTTGGTCATAAATCTCAATCATGTATTGGGTCTTACGGTCATTCTAAATCACCCAAGAAGACCAAAACTATAGGCAATAGCTCATGAAAACGGCCATAAAGCGCGAAAACGATGAGTTTTGGTCATAACTCTCAAACATGTAGAAGGTCTTACGGTCATTGTAAATTACCCCCGAACCCCAAAACTCTAGGCAATAGCTCATGAAAACGTCCATAAAGCACGAAAACGACGAGTGTTTGGTCATAACTCTCAAACATATATTAGGTCTTACGGTCGTTGTAAATCGCCCTCGAACCCCAATACTGTGTGTACTAGCTCATGAAAATGTCCATAAAGAGCGAAAACAACGAGTTTTTGGTCATGACTCTCAAGCATTGTATCGGATTTTATGCTCATTTTAAGTCACCCTAGAACCCCAAAACTATGGTCAATAGCTCATGAAAATGGCCATAAAGCGCAAAACATATGAGTTTTTGGTCATAAATCTCAAACATGTATCGGGTTTTACGGTCGTTTTAAGTCACCCTAGAACCCCAAAACTATGGTCAATAGGTCATGAAAATGGTCATAAATCTCAAACATGTATTGCGTCTTATGGTCGTTGTAAATCGTGCAAGAAGCCCATAACTATGGGCAATAGCTCATAAAAATGGCCATAAAGCGCAAAAACGACGATTTTTTTGTCATAACTCTCAAACATGTATCTAGTCTTACGCTTGTTTTAAATCTCCCTAGAACCCAAAACTATGGGCAATAGCTCATGAAAATGGCCATAAAGCACTAAAAGGGCGAGTTTTTGGTCATAAATCTCAAACATGTATCGGATCTGATACATGTTTGAGAGTTATGACCAAAAACTCTCCCTTTTTGTGCTTTATGGCCATTTTCATGAGCTATTGCCCATAGTTTTGGGCTTCTTGGGCGATTTACAACGACCATAAGACCAAATACATGTTCAAGATTTATGACCAAAAACGTCGTTGTTGCATTTTATGGCTATTTCCATGTGCTATTGACCATAGTTTGGGGGTTCTTAGGTGATTCATATTAGGGACATTATAACCGAGACAAACTCGGTCTCTCTCACGACCTCAGCAGTTTCAGTAGTCTGATCACACAACGTCCTCGTTTCTGGGCCGTCAGATTCGCGTGTATTTCCGCACCGGCTCAGCTGTCTCTAGGGGAGGCTACTCTCCACGTCAAATTGACTCAGTCTCGTGTATTGGCCCTAAAAAACTAAAGCCCAATCGGGGACCAAATCGGTTTCGCGAGAAATAAAAACTGGATAGAGGGGATGGTGTGATGCGGCGAACGAGAGAGACAGACGACCAGTCAAGGTGGCCGGATCGATGTGGCATGTTCCTCGATCCGTTGCGGCCCTATTTCTGTGGCGCTTCGCGAACATCGGTGCGGGCTCGACAACTGCAGTGGCCGCTGGGATACAAAGGAGAGGAGCGATGGTGATTGAGGTACCGATTCGAGTTCCCTGGTCGATTGGAGTTCTCAGACATTTCAGGAGCTAATTCATAGCTTCTACGAGCCAGTAATGGCAGCGAAGTGTGCTACTGGTCGACAGTCGATATTGCACGTCCGTTACCACCTCGCTGGGTACTCTTCCTATACTCCTCACGCGTACATATAATCCCCTACGGCTGTACTTGGCGTTGTCCCTTCCCTTCCACCCTCTTCACTCTGGCCATGGAATCTGTAGCAGTCATGATTGAAGCTCGGGTCGCACCTCCATCTTGTTAGTTCTTCCGGTATTCCCAAATTCCCACCTCCCTTGTTTCACCAATTATTTCTCATTCAAATATATGATTCTTTGTTATTGAAGCTGCTTTATCTGATGCATAATTGATGCAGGTGTTCTAGATCGACAAATAGATTCGTTTATTGATTCTGCTGGGTTTGTTCTTGCGTACACTGTGTTCAACTACTATGTTCTCCCTTGCCACATATTCCCTTCTCCCGACCTTCCATTTTTACCCAATTTATTCTGGATTCTTATTGTTATGTTTCTTTCCCAATCAGATGTTGGTGGTGCAAGTGGAGGATTGGCGTCTGGTTCTTATAGATTTGTTCAAGGAATCTTGGAGCTGCAGATTTCCTATGGAGAACATATAGGTTTGCTGAGAACAGCCATACGATCAGTGACGGATGGCTTTGGTCATTCAGTGTATGCGTGGTTTCTATCTTTATCTTTATAAAATGGTTTATGGGAAAGCTTGCCACTTACCCTTAGAGTTAGAACACAAAGCTTACTAGGTAGTGAAAGAACTAAATAGAGATGGTAAGCTCGCTGGTGAGAAAAGATTATTTGACTTAAGTTCTTTAGATGAATGGAGGAGTGAAGCCTATGAGAATGCTAGGCTCTTTAAGGAAAAAGTTAAAAGATGGCATGACAAGCGAATACTTAAGAGAGAATTTCATGTTGGTGAGAAAGTTCTATTGTATAGGTCTCGTCTTAGAGTTTTTGCAGGTAAGCTACTATCAAAATGGGAAGGACCTTTCATCATTGAAGAAGTATACCGTTTAGGAGCAATAAAAATATCTTCTCTAGAAGATAATGCTACACAAGTAGTGAATGGACAGCGACTCAAACACTATATTGCTGGAGATTCTTACAATGAAGATGTTGATGCCTTTCAAGTTATAACTCCAGAGAAATTCATTGAGGATCAAATTCAGAGACCTGTAGATTCCGTCTCCAACTAGGTAAAAGTTCTGGTAAGAAAAGTTCCGTGAAAATAGAATCCAACTATATTTTTGCAGTTATCAGTTAATAAGGAAAGCTACGAAGCGAAAGAGGGACGGAAATAGAGCCAGGGTGGCCCACACCACCCCATGGTGCGGGCCCACCCCTAGCCACGCCACCAGATGGTGAGGCCACCTCGGACTCCGGCTCCGACTCGTTTTCTCCCAGTACCTTCCTTTTGATGAGAAACTTCGTAATATATAACCCCTCGGATCTTCCAAGGTTCGTATATTGTGTTTTCGTCATTCTTTTGATTCGATCTGTTTCTGCCAGGTAGAATCCCAGATTTGGAGCCACAATGTCTTCCTCTGGATCATCCATGGGAGATTCCTTAAAAGATATCATCAACCCATACATGAGAGAATTGAAGATTCATCCCAAGGAGTTGTTGCTCGAAGGTGGAGAGGTCTGGATTAAAGAGGTTGAAGGCCCTAAAGGTGAAGGAAGTCTGGAGGATAGGATGGAAGCACTAGAGCATGAAGTCTTTAGGTATAGGAAGATGGCGGAGCACGAAGTGGATATCATCCATAAGATTTGTTCTAAACTCATCCCCGAGCACCAGAAGGAGACTGCTGAACTCAAAGACGAAGTTCTCTCACTCCGCCAAACAACCAACAAACTGCAAGCACAGTTCTATGACGTTCAAAATCAAAATTGTGAGTATGAGGCTAGATTTAAACGCATAAGTACTGCTGCAAGTTTCAGGATGTTGGAAACCACGATGTACTTTGTTGATGGGAAGCCTTTACCCTAGAAGACGGACGAAGATGAGAGGATACCACCACCATCAAAGGAGTAATTCGTCATCAGGTTTGGCATCACCTTGGTTTGTTCCAAGCTCGGGGGAGTGTCGCGGTATCATATCACTATCTTCTATCTTTTTACCTTATTAGTAGAGTCATATCATGAATAGAGGAGTTATTATGTATTATGGTTTGCATTATGGAAGTGTCCCCTCTCTTGTTAGATATGTATCCCTTGGTGTGAGTTTCCGTTATGGAATATTAATGAGAAGTTCTATCATCCACTCTTTTGCATAGCTTATATTAGTTTTCAATTCGTGGTTATATGATTGATCTTGTTGTTAGTATTAGTATCTTTTTGGGATCATTGAGTTAATTTAGTTGGTTTTGGCAAACCTGGCTCGGTTAGTATCAACACCTTTTTGAGAGTTGAAAGAAAAAGATAGAAGTACTCTAAAGAAAAATAATTTCATCATCTTTCTTTCTTGATTTGCTCATAAGTCTTGTATTCTCTAGTTAAGATCTTTTGTGCTTCCATGGAAGATTGCATGTTTGTCTTGATCATTTGTATGTTTGATTGTTTCCTTCAACCCTTGTACTTGCTACCCAGCCTTGCTAGCAAAAAACCTATACTGAGAGGGTATTCTTCTCGTGCATCCATCTCCTTTAAAACCAAAACCTTTGCCATTTGTGTCCACCATACCTACCTAGTAGCATTATTATTATTCCAAGTAAATTCCTGTTTTCTCTACCTCCCAAATTAAACTTGTTATGCGAAAATTAGTGATTAAAGCTCTCACGAACTTGATGGCACACTTCACTTTCTTGCATTTAATAAACTTGAATCATTGGGTCCTTCTTTGTTGCGTATGTGCTTGCGCTTTATGAGTTGAAGTTAGCCAAACCATGTATCATGGGGACCGCTTTCAACACTTCATTCGTACTTGTACCTAGTTGATATCATGATCTTTTGCTTTTGTATCCCGACTGTGTGAAATAAAAGTGGAACTTGTAAGATCATGGAGTTTATATGTGTGTTAGAGAAACGCCTGGGCCGCTAGCCTAAGCCATGCCTAATCATGGTGGAAACTTGCAGCATAACTATAGTGAGCATTCTATGAAGCATCCTCAATAAAAACCTATGCAAATAGCAAATAAAAAGATCACTGATATGCTCACTTTCTACTTGCCTTGTCATTTTGATTATGGGATAACTCTTGTGTCATGTGCAATGGGTACCCCCGTTGGCGGTTCTCAATGATACGCATGTATTTACAATGACAAGAGCTTGCTCGCGACTGAAGTTGAGTAGCATGAGGATCGGTACTCATAAATAAGGGGCTTGAGATTTCAACTTATAACTTGTCAAGCATATCCTCTTAGTTGTGTCACTTTAACCATAACCACCTAAAGATGCCTATGATAGGGCAATGAGAGCTAAAAGCTAGTAAGTATCATAATTATTGGGAGCTCTTTATGAGACTTGAAATCCCTGCTTCCCTCTTTGAAGGGGCTTTCTTTTACTTTGTAGTTGAGTCAGTAAACCTACTCGCTTCTATCTCAGCAAGTATTTTTAGTTGTTGTGTTTCATTCATTCATATGATGATTTATTCAATCATGTTTCTTATGTTACTTGTTTTGCACATTGCTCTTATCTTGATGTTTACTACTTTGAAAGCTTTCATTGAAAACCAGCTATTTGTGAACTCCAGCAAATTATCAACTATTTTTCGACCAAGAGCTAAGTTTGCCATTACCAATTATGATTCACTTTGTGTATCTTTATTGTGTTTCCTTTACTCATTACAAGTTGAGTTATATAATAGTGAGTTGTCTTCTATTATGATCTATGTATTTGATGAATGTGATGCTTCTTGTCCGTATTATTTTATCGACTCTTCACTCCATAAACCTGAGGTCATGTTTATTGAGCTCAGTTTCGCTAGGGGACAAGCGAAGTCTAAGCTTGGGGGGAGTTGATACGTCCATTTTGCATCACTATTCTATGTCTTAATTCACTATTATTCATTGATATATTTCGTATTGAGAGGTGATACTTATGTTATTTCATCTATTTTTGCATGGTTGATGACTTTTGGAGCATGGACCGCTGCAGTCAGGATTCTGATGGAAAAGGTGCTGTTTAGAGGCAAAATTCGCGAAGATCGGAAAATCCAGGAAAATATACGGAAAATCCTAATTTTCCAGAAGACTAAGGATCCTAGAAGATGGAGTGGAGGTGGGCCATAGGGGGCCCACACCACCCCATGGCGCGGGCAGGCCTAGGCCGCGCGTGGGAGTGGTGTGGCCGCCCTGGCCCACTCCAGCCTCTCCCCTCTGGCGTATATCAACCTCCCGAAACCCTAAGACTCGGGGAGCGACCACAGAAAGATTCCGCTGCCTCTGCGGGGCGAAAAACACCGAGAGAGAAAGATCTCTCCGGCAGACAGATTTCTGTAGGGGGAATTCCTTCCCGGAGAGGGGAGATCGTCGCCATCAACACCACCATCAAGCTGGACTTCATCGGGATCATCATCATCATCACCACCATCATCATCAGCACCATCATCACCATCTCCATATTGCTGTAACAATTGGTTGAATCTTGCATTAGTTCATAGGGGAAACTTTCCCGGTGTTGATTACTCTTTGTAGTTGATGCTATTGAGTTAACCATTGAATTATTGTTTATGTTCAGATTGTTATACATCATTATTCCATCTCTGATCATGATCCATATGATGTCTTGTGAATAGTTCATTTTGTTCTTGAGGACATGGGAGAAGTCTTGTTGTTAGTAGTGGAGTTGCGTTGAGAAAGATTCAATAGATTGTTATTTAAGTTGTGGTGTACTTCTTCTAGTGGTATCATGTGAACGTCGACTACATGACACTTCAACTATATGGGCCTAGGGGAATGCATTGTGTATTTGGCTACTAATCGTAGGTGTTTCCGGAGTGACAGAAACCTGAACCCCCATTAGGACACCATTGCACAAGGGACGTAAGAGTCTTAGAGTTTAAAGTTGTGGTTAGGTTTCTACCTTAAATACTTTCTTGTACTTACGGATGTTTGCAAGGGGTTTAATCACAAGTATGTATTAGTCTTAGATGGGGCGGTACATTAGCACAGGTTCACCCACACAACACTTAGCAAGCTAAAGAAGATTAATCAACTATATGAAGTGAAAGCACTTGACAGTCTTCCCATGTGTCCTCGAGAACATTTGGTCATCTTAAGTAATACAACCGGCTTGTCCTTTGCTGCATAAAGGATTGGGCCACTTGCTGCATTTATTCCTATTGTCTTTTACTTTGTTTACTTACTTTATCGAAAACCCCTAAAAATCTGTTTGCTATGTATTTGCAGAGAATTCCTGATCCATACCACTAGCCAGCACCTTCGGCTCCTCGTTGGGTTCGACACTCTTACTTATCGAAAATACTGAGATACACCCCCTATACTTGTGCATCATCACTATTCCCCACAATTTTGGGGATCGAGGGCGATTTACAACGACCGTAAGACTTGATACATGTTTGAGAGTTATGACCAAAAGCTCCTCGTTTTCGTGCTGTATGGCCATGTTCATGAGCTTTCCCATAGTTTTGGGTTCTAGGGAGATTTAAAACAACCATAAGACTAGATACATGTTTGAGAGTTATGACCTAAAATTTGTCGTTTTCGCGCTCTATGGCCATTTTCATGAGCTATTACCCATAGTTTTGGGCTTCTTGGGCGATTTACAACGACCGTAAGACCCGATACATGTTTGAGATTTATGACCAAAAACTCTCCCATTTTGCGCTTTATGGCCATTTTCATGAGCTATTGCCCATAGTTTTGGGTTCTAGGGAGATTTAAAACAACCGTAAGACTAGATACATGTCTGAGAGTTATGACAAAAAATCGCCGTTTTCGCGCTTTATGGCCATTTTTATGAGTTATTCCTATAGTTATGGGCTTCTTGGACGATTTAAAACGACCGTAAGACCCAATACATGTTTGAGATTTATGACCAAAAACTCACATGTTTTCGCTTTATGACCATTTTCATGATCTATTGACCATAGTTTTGGGTTCTAGGGTGACTCAAAACGAGTGTAAAACCCGATACAATGCTTGAGAGTCATGACCAAAAACTCATCGTTTTCACTCTTTATGGACGTTTTCATGAGCTGTGGCCCACAATTTTGGGGTTCGAGGGCGATTTACAACAACCATAAGAACCAATCCATGTTCGAGATTTATGACTAAAAACTCCTCGTTTTCGTGCTTTATGGCCATGTTCATGAGCTATTAACCATAGTTTTGGGGTTCTAGGGCGATTTACGACGACCATAAGACTACATACATGTTTGAGAGTTATGACCAAAACATCGCCGTTTTCGAGCTTTATGGCTATTTTCGTGAGCTATAGCCCATAGTTTTAGGCTTTTTCGGTGATTTACAATGACCGTAAGACCAAATACATGTTTGAGATTTATGACCAAAACTTGCCCTTTTTGCGCTTTATGGCCGTTTTCATGAGCTAATGACCATAGTTTTGGGATTCTAGGGAGATTTAGAAGGAGCATAAGACCCGATACAATGCTTGAGAGTTATGACCAAAAACTTGTCATTTTCGCTCTCTATGTTTGTTTTCATGAGCAATAGCCCATAGTTTTGGGGTTCGAGCGCGATTTACAACGACCGTAAGACCTAATACATGTTTGAGAGTTATGACCAAAAACTCGTCGTTTTCACGCTTTATGACCATGTTCATGAGCTATTGCCCACAGTTTTGGGTTCTAGGGAGATTTAAACCGACCGTAAGACTAGATACATGTTTGTGAGTTATGACCTAAAATTCGTCGTTTTCGTGCTTTATGGCCCTTTTCATGAGCTATTACCCATAGTTTTGGGCTTCTTGGGCGATCTACAATGACCGTAAGACCCGATACATGTTATATAGTTATGACCAAAAACTCATTTTTTTCGCGCTTTATGTCCGTTTTCATGAGCTATTGCCCATAGTTTTGGGCTTCTTGGGCGATTTACAACAATCGTAAAATCAAAAACATGTTTCAGATTTATGACAAAAAACTTGTATTTTTCCACTTTATGGCCATTTCATGAGCGATTGACCATAGTTTGGGTGTTCTAGGGAAATTTATATAGAGCATAAGACCCGATACATGTTTGAGTGTGACACATTGCAAATGTATCTATAATTTTTGATGTTCCATGCTTAGTTTTATCCACTTTCTTCTGTTTTGTTCCAACTTTGGAGTACTTTTCATATGATTTCTTGGACTAACCTATTTACAAGAGCCATAGTGCCAGCTGCCTGTTTTCTGCTGTTTTTGGTTCCAGGAAAGTCAGAAAATGAATATTCTCGGAATTGGACAGGACAAAAGCAAAAGTGCCTATTTTTCGGAAGATATCAAGTGCCAGAATACGAGATGGAGAAGGGCCAGGGGCCGGCCACACCACCTGGCCGCGCGGCCAGGCTAGGCCC
Organism: Avena eriantha; assembly: GCA_910589775.1. NCBI lineage: Eukaryota > Viridiplantae > Streptophyta > Magnoliopsida > Poales > Poaceae > Avena > Avena eriantha. The sequence continues at coordinate 41,551 of CAJUXJ010001464.1, forward strand.
GCGCCAGGGGGTGGTGTGGTGGCTCCCGGCACCCCCTCGGCCTCTCCTTCCGCCTATATATTGCCCTCGGGATGAAAACCCTAAGTACCCGATCAAAAATCCATGAAAGAGTTTTTGGTCATAAATCTCAAACATGTATTGGGTCTTACGGTCATTCTAAACCGCCCAAGAAGCCAAAACTATGGGCAATAGCTCATGAAAACGGCTATAAAGCGCGAAAACGATGAGTTTTGGTCATAACTCTCAAACATGTAGTAGGTCTTACGATCATTGTAAATTGCCCTCGAACCCTAAAACTCTAGGCAATAGCTCATGAAGACATCCACAAAGCACAAAAACAATGAGTGTTTGGTCATAACTCTCAAACATGTATCGGGTCTTGTGCTCTATATACATTGCCCTAGAACGCCAAAACTATTATCAATAGCTCATCAAATGGCCATAAAGTGAAAAAATGGCAAGTTTTTTGTCATAAATCTAAAACATGTATTTGGTTTTATGGTCGTTGTAAATTGCCCAAGAAGCCCAAAACTATGGGCAAGAGCTCATGAATACGGACATAAAGCGCGAAAACAACGAGTTTTTGGTCATAACTATATAACATGCATCGGGTCTTACGGTCATTGTAAAGCGCCCAAGAAGCCCAAATCTATGGGTAATAGCTCATGAAAACGGCCATAATTGCGAAAAGAACGAATTTTAGGACATAACTGTCAAACATGTATCTAGACTTACGGTCGTTTTAAATCTCCCTAGAACCCAAAACTATGGACAATAGCTCATGAACATGGCCATAAAGCGTGAAAACAACGAGTTTTTGGTCATAACTCTCAAACATGTATCAGGTCTTACGGTCGTTATAAATCGCCCTCGAACCCCAAAACTATGGGCTATTGCTCATGAAAACGGACATAAAGAGTGAAAACGACAAGTTTTTGGTCAAAACTCTCAATCATTGTATCGGGTCTTACGCTCATTGTAAATCGCCCTAGAAGCCCAAAACTATGGTCATTAGCTCATGAAAACGGCCATAAAGCGCAAGAAGGGCTAGTTTCTAATCATAAATCTCAAACATGTATTCGGTCGTTGTAAATCTCCCTAGAACCCAAAACTATGGGCAATAGCTCATGAACATGGCCATAAAGCGTGAAAACGACGAGTTTTTGGTCATAACTCTCAAACATGTATCAGGTATTACGATCGTTGTAAATCGCCCTCGGACCCCAAAACTATGGCCTATTGCTCGTGAAAACGGACATAAAGAGCAAAAATGACAAGTTTTTGGTCATAACTCTGAAGCATTGTATCGGGTCTTACGCTCCTTGTAAATCGCCCTAGAAGCCCAAAACTATGGTCATTAGCTCATGAAAACGACCATAAAACGCAAAAAGGGCAAGTTTCTAGTCATAAATCTCAAACTTGTATTTGGTGTTATGATCGTTCTAAATTGCCCAAGAAGCCTAAAACTATGGTTAATACCTTATGAACATGGCCATAAAGCTCGAAAACGACGATTTTTTGGTCATAACTCTCAAACATGTAGGTAGTCTTATGGTCGTCGTAAATCGCCCTAGAACCCCAAAACTATGGTTAATAGCTCATGAACATGGCCATAAAGCACGAAAACGACGAGTTTTTGGTCATAAATCACGAACATGTATTGGTTCTTATGGTCGTTGTAAATCGCTCTCGAACCCCAAAATTGTGAGCAATAGCTCATGAAAACGTCCATAAAGAGTGAAAACGGCGAGCTTTTGGTCATGACTCTCAAGAATTGTATCAGGTTTTATGCTCGTTTTAAGTCGCCCTACAACCCAAAAACTATGGTCAATAGCTCATGAAAATGGTCATAAATCTCAAACATGTATTGCGTCTTATGGTCGTTGTAAATCGCCCAAGAAGCCCATAACTATGGCCAATAGCTCATAAAAATGGCCATAAAGCGCAAAAACGACGATTTTTTTGTCATAACTCTCAAACATGTATCTAGTCTTACGCTTCTTTTAAATCTCCCTAGAACCCAAAACTATGGGCAATAGCTCATGAAAATGGCCATAAAGCACAAAAAGGGAGAGTTTTTGGTCATAAATCTCAAACATGTATCGGGTCTTACGGTCGTTGTAAATCACTCGAGAAGCCCAAAACTGTGGGTAATAGCTCATGAAAAGGGCCATCGAGCGCGAAAACGATGAATTTTAGGTCATAACTCTCAAACATGTAGCTAGTCTTACGGTTGTTTTAAATCTCCCTAGAACCCAAAAATATGGGCAAGCTCGTGAACATGGCCATATAGCGCGAAAACGACGAGTTTTAGGTCATAACTCTCAAATATGTAGCTAGTCTTACGGTTGTTTTAAATCTCCCTAGAACCCAAAACTATGGGCAAGCTCGTGAACATGGCCATACAACGTGAAAATGCCAGGTTTTTGGTCATAAGTCTCAAACATGTATCAGGTGTTACGGTCGTTGTAAATCGCCCTCGGACCCTGAAATTGTGGGCAATAGCTTATGAAAATGGCCAAAAAGCGTAAATACGTCGAGTCTTTGGTCATAAATCTCAAACATGTATTGGGTATTACGGTTGTTCTAAATCGCCAAAGAAGCCCAAAAATATGGGCAATAGCTCATGAAAACGGCCATAAAGCACGAAAATGATGAGTTTTGGTCATAACTCTCAAACATGTAGTAGGTCTTATGGTCATTGTAAATTAGCCTCGAACCCCAAAACTCAAGGCAATAGCTCATGAAAAGGTCCATAAAGCACGAAAAAGACGGATGTTTGGTCATAACTCTCAAACATGTATCGGGTTTTATGCTCTATATAAATCACCCAAGAACCCCAAAACTATGGTCAATAGCTCATGAAAATGGCCATAAAGTGCAACAACGGCGAGTTTTTGGTCATAAATCTCAAACATGTATTTGGTCTCATGGTCGTTGTAAATCGCCCAAGAAGCCGAAAACTATGGGCAATAGCTCATTAAAACGGCCATAAAGCACGAAAACGACGAATTTTTGGTCATAACTCTCAAACATGTATCTAGTCTTACGGTCGTTGTAAATCACCCTAGAACCCCAAAACTATGGTTAATAGCTCATGAACATGGCCATAAAGCACAAAAACGACGAGTTTTTGGTTATAAATCTCGAACATGTATCGGTTCTTATGGTCGTTATAAATCGCCATCGAACCCCAAAACTATGGGCAATAGCTCACGACAACATCCATAAAGAGCGAAAATGACGATTTTTTGTCATGACTCTCAGGCATTGTATCGGGTTTTACACTCGTTTTAAATCGCCCTAGAACCCGAAAACTATGGTCAATAGCTCATGAAAATGGCCATAAAGAACAAAACCTGTGAGTTTTGATCATAACTCTCAAGCTTTATAGATGTTTTCATGAGCTATTGCCTAGAGTTTTGGGGTTCGAGGGTAATTTACAATGACCGTAAGACCTACTACATGTTTGAGAGTTATGACCAAAATTCATCGTTTTCGCGCTTTATGGCCGTTTTCTTGAGCTATTGCCTGTAGTTTTGGGCTTCTTGGGAGATTTAGAACGACCGTAAGACCCAATACATGTTTGAGATTTATAACCAAAAACTCACCGTTTTTGCGCTTTATGGCCATTTTCATGAGCTATTGACCAAAGTTTTGGGGTTCTTCGGCGATTTACAATGAGCGTAAGACTCGATATAATGTTTGAGAGTTATGACCAAAAACTCATCGTTTTCGCTCTTTATGGCCGTTTTCATGACCTATTGCCCATAATTTTGGGGTTCGAGGGCAATTTACAATGACCGTAAGACCTGATACATGTTTGCGAGTTATGACCAAAAACTCGTCGTTTTCGCGCTTTATGGCCATGTTCAGGAGCTATTGCCCATAGTTTTTGGTTCTAGAGTGCTTTAAAACGACTATAAGACTATATATATGTTTGATAGTTATGACCAAAAAATCATCGTTTTCGCACTTTATGGCTGATTTCATGAGCTATTGCCCATAGTTTTGGGCTTTTTGGGTGATTTACAACGACCGTAAGACCCGCTACATGTTTGAGATTTATGACCAAAAACTCTCCCTTTTTGCGCTTTATGGCCATTTTCATGAGCTATTGCCCATAGTTTTGGGTTATAGGGAGATTTAAAACAAACATAAGAATAGATACATGTTTGAGAGTTATGACAAAAAAATCGCCGTTTTCGCGCTTATGGCCATTTTTATGAGATATTGCCCATAGTTATGGGCTTCTTAGGCAATTTACAAAGACCGTAAGACCCAATACATGTTTGAGATTTATGACCAAAAACTCACATGTTTTGCGCTTTATGGCCATTTTCATGAGCTATTGACCATAGTTTTGGGGCGTAAAACCCGATACAATGCTTGAGAGTCATGACCAAAAACTCGTCGTTTTTACTCTTTATGGATGGTTTCATGAGGTATTGCCAACAGTTTTGGGGTTCGACGGCGATTTACAACGACAATAAGAACCAATACATGTTCGAGATTTATGACCAAAAACTCGTCATTTTCGTGCTTTATGGCCATGTTCATGAGCTATTAACCATAGTTTTGTGTTCTAGAGTGATTTAAAACGACCGTAAGACTAGATACATGTTTGATAGTTATGACCAAAAAATAATCGTTTTCGCGCTTTATGGCCATTTTCATGAGCTATTGCCCATAGTTTTGGCCTTCTTGGGAGATTTACAACGACCGTAAGACCAAATACATGTTTAAGTTTTATGACAAAAACCTCGTCGTTTTTGCGCTTTATGGCCATTTCCATGAGTTATTCCCCACAGTTTTGTGGTTCGAGGGCGATTTACAACGACCGTAACACCTGATTCATGTTTGAGTGTTATGACCAAAAACGGGTCGTTCTCTCGCGCTGTATGGCCATGTTCATGCACTTACCCATAGTTTTGGGTTCTAGGGAGATTTAAAACAACCGTAAGACTAGCTACATGTTTGAGAGTTATAAACTAAAATTCGTCGTTTTCGCGCTTTATGGCCATTTTCATGAGCAATTGCCATAGTTTTGGGCTTCTTGGGCGATTTACAACGACCATAAGATCCGATACATGTTTGAGATTTATGACCAAAAATTCACATGTTTTGCGCTTTATGGCTATTTTCATGAGCTATTGACCATAGTTTTGGGGCTCTAGGGCGACTTAAAACGACCGTACAACCCTATACAATGCTTGAGATTCATGAGCAAAAACTCATCGTTTTCACTCTTTATGGACGTTTTCATGAGCTATTGCCCACAGTTTTGGGGTTCGAGGGCGATTTACAACGACAATAAGAACCAATACATGTTCGAGATTTATGACCAAAAACTCGTCGTTTTCGTGCTTTATGGCCATGTTCATGAGCTATTAACCATAGTTTTGGTGTTCTAGGGCGATTTACAACGACCATAAGACTACATACATGTTTGAGAGTTATGACCAAAAATTCGTCGTTTTCGCGCTCTATGGCCATTTTCATGAGCTATTACCCGTAGTTTTTGGGGTTCGAGGGCGATTTACAATGACAATAAGAACCAATACAGGTTCGAGATTTATGACCAAAAACTCGTCGTTTTCATCCTTTATGGCCATGTTCATGAGCTATTAACCATAGTTTTGGTGTTCTAGGGCAATTTACAAAGACCATAAGTCTACATACATGTTTGAGAGTTATGACCAAAAATTCGTCTTTTTCGTGCTCTATGGCCATTTTCATGAGCTATTACCTATAGTTTTGGGCTTCTTGGACGATTTACTACGACCATAAGACCCGATACATGTTTGAGATTTATGACCAAAAACTCTCCCTTTTGTGCTTTATGGCCATTTTCATGAGCTATTGCCCATAGTTTTGGGTTCTAGGGAGATTTAAAACAATCGTATGAATAGATACATGTTTGAGAGTTATGACAAAAAAATCGCCGTTTTCGTGCTTTATGGCCATTTTTATGAGATATGGCCCATAGTTATGGGCTTCTTGGGTGATTTACAACGACCGTAAGACCCAATACATGTTTGAGATTTATGACCAAAAACTCACATGTTTTGCGCTTTACGGCCATTTTCATGAGCTATTGACCATAGTTTTGGGGTTCTAGGACGACTTAAAACGAGCGTAAAACCCGATACAATGCTTGAGAGTCATGACCAAAAACTCGTCGTTTTCATGAGGTACTGCCCACAGTTTTGGGGTTCGAGGGCGATTTACAACGACAATACGAACCAATACATGTTCGAGAATTATGACCAAAAACTCGTCATTTTCGTGCTTTATGGCCATGTTCATGAGCTATCAACCATAATTTTGGGGTTCTTCGGCGATTTACAACGACCATAAGACTACATACATGTTTCAGAGTTATGACCAAAAAATCGTCGATTTCGATCTTTATGGCCATGTTCATGAGGTATTAACCATAGTTTTAGGCTTCTTGGGTGATTTACAACGATCGTAAGACCAAATACATGTTTGAAATTTATGACCAAAAACTTGCCCTTTTTGTGCTTTATGGCTGTTTTCATGAGCTAATGACCATAGTTTTGGGCTTCTAGGCGATTTATAAGGAGCATAAGACCTGATACAATGCTTGAGAGTTAAGACCAAAAACTTGTCGTTTTCGCTATTTATGTCCGTTTTCATGAGCAATGCCCCATAGTTTTGGGGTTCGAGGGCGATTTACAATGACCGTAAGACCTGATACATGTTTGCGAGTTATGACCAAAAACTCATCGTTTTCGTGCTTTATGGCCGTTTTCATGAGCTATTGCCCATAGTTTTGGTCTTCTTGGGCGATTTATAACGACCGTAAGACCAAATACATGTTTGAGATTCATGAGAAAAAACTCGTCGATTTTGCGCTTTATGGCCATTCTCATGAGCTATTCCCACAGTTTTGGGGTTCGAGGGCGATTTACAACGACCGTAAGACCGAATACATGTTTGATAGTTATGACCAAAAACTCGTCGTTTTCGCGTTGTATGGCCATGTTCATCAGCTTGCCCATAGTTTTGGGTTCTAGGGAGCTTTAAAATAACCGTAAGACTAGCAACATGATTGACAGTTATGACCAAAAACTCGTCGTTTTCGCTCTTTATGGCCGTTTTCATGAGGTATTGCCCACAATTTTAGGGTTCGAGGGTGATTTACAATGACCGTAAGACCTGATACATGTTTGCGAGTTATGACCAAAAACTCGTCGTTTTCGCGCTTTATCGCCATGTTCATGAGCTATTGCCCATGTTTTGGGTTCTAGAGTGATTTAAAACGACCATAAGACTAGATACATGTTTGACAGTTATGACCAAAAAATCATCGTTTTCGCGCTTTATGGCCGTTTTCATGAGCTATTACCCATAGTTTTGGGCTTCTTGGGAGATTTACAACGACCCTAAATCCCATTACATGTTTGAGATTTATGATAAAAAACTCGTCGTTTTTGCGATTTATGGCCATTTTCATGAGCTTTTTGATACGTCCATTTTACATCACTATTCTATGTCTTAATTCACTATTATTCATTGATATATTTCGTATTGAGAGGTGATACTTATGTTATTTCATCTATTTTTGCATGGTTGATGACTTTTGGAGCATGGACCGCTGCAGTCAGGATTCTGATGGAAAAGGTGCTGTTTAGAGGCAAAATTCGCGAAGATCAGAAAATCCGGGAAAATATACAGAAAATCCTATTTTACCAGAAGACTAAGGATGCCAAAAGATGGAGTGGAGGTGGGCCACAGGGGGCCCACACCACCCCATGGCGTGGGCAGGCCTAGGCTGCGCCTGGGAGTGGTGTGGCCGCCCTGGCCCACTCCAGCCTCTCCCCTCTGGCGTATATCAACCTCCCGAAACCCTAAGACTCGGGGAGCGACCACAGAAAGATTCCGCTGCCTCTGCGGGGCGAAAAACACCGAGAGACAAAGATCTCTCCGGCAGACAGATTTCTGTAGGGGGAATTCCTTCCCGGAGAGGGGAGATCGTCGCCATCAACACCACCATCAAGCTGGACTTCATCGGGATCATCATCATCATCACCACCATCATCAGCAGCAGCACCCTCATCACCATCTCCATATTGCTGTAACAATTGGTTGAATCTTGCATTTGTTCATAGGGGAAACTTTCCCGGTGTTGATTACTCTTTGTAGTTGATGCTATTGAGTGAACCATTGAATTATTGTTTATGTTCAGATTTTTATACATCATTATTCCATCTTTGATCATGATCCATATGATGTCTTGTGAGTAGTTCGTTTTGTTCTTGAGGACATGGGAGAAGTCTTGTTGTTAGTAGTAGAGTTGCGTTGAGAAAGACTCAATAGATTATTATTTAAGTTGTGGTGTACTTCTTCTAGTGGTGTCATGTGAACGTCGACTACATGACACTTCACCTATATGGGCCTAGGGGAATGCATTGGTATTTGGCTACTAATCGTAGGGGTTGCTGGAGTGACAGAAACCGGAACCCCCTTTAGGAAACCATTGCACAAGGGACGTAAGGGTCTTAGAGTTTAAAGTTGTGGTTAGGTTTCTACCTTAAATACTTTCTTGTACTTACGGATGTTTGCAAGGGGTTTAATCAAAAGTATGTATTAGCCTTGGATGGGACGGTACATTAGCACAGGTTCACCCACACAACACTTAGCAAGCTAAACAAGATTAATCGACTATATGAAGCGAAAGCATTTGACGGTCTTCCCATGTGTCCTCGAGAACGTTCGGTCATCTATAGAAATACAACCGGCTTGTCCTTTGCTGCATAAAGGATTGGGCCACTTGTGGCATTCATTCTTACTGTCTTTTACTTTGTTTACTTGCTTTATCGAAAACCCCTAAAAATCCGTTTGCTAAGTATTTGCAGAGAATTCCTGATCCATACCACTAGCCAGCACCTTCGGCTCCTCGTTGGGTTCGACACTCTTACTTATCGAAAATAGTGCGATACACCCCTATACTTATGGGTCATCAGGACTATTTTCTGGCGCCATTGCCGGGGAGTGAAGCGCTATTGGAGAGTGCAACTGGTAAAGGAAACTTCTACTGTGAGTATTGTTTACTTCTTTATTTGCTTTATTTTCCTTATGGATAATTCACTAAGTTTCTTATTTGGTAATGCTACTACCACTTCTAAGGTAGTAGATAAGCCACCACCTGTTGAGAAAGATGTTTTCAAAATACCTACAAGAATTATTGATCGTGTTATGGATAACTACTATGTAGGGGATGGAACTGTCCATCCCGGTGATCATTTACTCTTTATACATGAATTATGCGGGTTGTTCAAGTGTGCAGGTGTTACTACAGATCAAGTTAAGAAGATGTTATTCTTATTATCGCTAAAAGGAAGAGCTGAGGAATGGTATAATCTGCTGAAGAATGGTCAAGCTCTGGAATGGGAGGAAATAGTGCCTCTCTTTTATTCAAAGTTTTATCCTCCTAGTGAGATTCATAAAGATCGGAATCAAATATACAACTTCTGGCCTCTTGATGGAGAGTGTACAGCTCAAGCTTGGGGGAGATTGAAGTTACTAATGCTCAAATGTCCCATTCATGAGCTCCCCAACAATATTATTATCAATAACTTTTATGCAAGGCTCCCTCTACATGATAAGGATTTATTGGATGCTTCTTGTGCTGGATCATTCACTTGCATGGAAGAAGAAGCTAAATGGGATCTTCTGGACCATATTCAAGACAATGCTGAAGCTTGGGAGAATCACAAATGTAGAAAATCAGGTATAAATTATGATTATGAATGCATTAAATCTTTTATGGGAACTGATGACTTTCAAAATATTAGTAATCTTTATGGTCTTGATTTGGAAGTTATTACAAATTGCTTTAGAACTTTTGCTTCCTATATTGAAATTCCAAAAAGGGGATGGAACAAATATCATGCACCTTACAAAGATATTGTTGACTACGCCCCTATTGGAAGTGCTGAGTACTGCATCATCGACCCCATTTTACCCGAAAAAGTAAAGGACCATCCTATGATAACTAATGTAATCACTAAAAGTGAAAAAGACCTTTAAAACCTGATGAACAAATAAACATTGAACCTGTGGTAGAAATTGTGAAAGACCTTGTCACTAAAAGTGTAGAACATGGGCACATAGTCTTTTGTGAGGATGCTTCTAATATTGTTTCACATCCCAATAGAACTAAAAAGGCTAGTGTTCCTGTGCTTTCTATTAGAATTGGTAATCATGGCTATTATGGTTTATGTGATATTGGTGCAAGTTCCAGTGCTATTCGTTATGAGCTTTACAGAGAAATTATGCATGAGATCAATCCTTGCGAGTTGGAAGAGCTTGATGTGGTTATTCATCTTGCTAATAGAGAGACCATCTCTCCAATTGGTATTGTGCGAGACGTGGAAGTTCTTTGCGGTAAGATTAAGTACCCTGCTGATTTTCTAGTACTTGGTTCAGCTGCTAGTAAAACTTAACCTATCATTTTTGGTAGACCTTTCTTCAGTACTTGTGGAGCTATTATTGATTGCAAGAAGGAGAAAATCTTGACTAAGTTTGATGGGGAATCTTATGAGTTTAATTTTTCGAAATTTGCTAAGGAACCTTGCGAAGAGGAAACCCATAATGAGGATTTTAGGGTTGAACAACTTGCTTCTATTTCTCTTGCTCCTAACAATGCTTTGCAGCAATTTATGGAAGAACATGAAAGTGAAATCTTCATGCAACAAAGGAATGAGATTGACATGATTCTCCGAAATCAACCTAGGATGCCTAAGCACAACTTACCTGTAGAAGACTTGGGTACCACGATGCCACCTAAAAAGGATCCGGTTTTCGATCTAAAACCTCTCCCTGGTGATCTTAAATATGCTTATATTGATGATAAAAAGATATATCCTATTATTGTTAGCGCCTAAACTTTCAGGGAAGGAGGAAGAAAGGCTATTGGAAGTTTTGAGGAAACATCGAGGAGCTATGGGGTATACTCTGGATGATTTAAAAGGGATTTCACCTACTATATGTCAGCATTCTATCAACATAGAACCAGATGCGAAGCCAGTCGTGGAGCACCAACGACGTTTAAATCCTAGAATGAAGGAAGTGCTAAGGAATGAGGTATTGAAACTCCTTGATGCTGGTATTATTTACCCTATTGCTGATAGTGAATGGGTTATTTCTGTTCATTGTGTTCCTAAAAACGGAGGTATTACCGTTGTCCCTAATGATAATGATGAGCTTATTCCTCAAAGAATAGTGGTAGGCTATAGGATGTGCATCGATTTTAGGAAAGTCAATAAAGTTACTAAGAAAGATCACTACCCGCTTCCTTTTATTGATCAAATGTTGGAAAGGTTGTCTAAAAGGACCCATTTTTGTTTTCTTGATGGTTATTCTGGGTTCTCTCAAATTGCTGTCAAACAACAAGATCAAGAAAAAAGTACTTTTACTTGCCCTTATGGAACTTATGCTTATAGACGTATGCCTTTTGGTTTATGTAATGCTCCTACTACTTTCCAAAGATGCATGTCTGCTATCTTTCATGGTTTTTGTGAGGAAATTGTAGAAGTGTTCATGGATGACTTTTCTGTCTATGGAACCTCTTTTGATAATTGTCTGCACAACCTTGATAAAGTTTTGCAGAGATGTGAAGAAACTAATCTTGTTTTTAATTGGGAGAAATTCCACTTCATGGTTAATGAAGGGATTGTTCTTGGCCATAAAGTTTCTGAAAGAGGCATAGAAGTTGATAGAGCTAAAGTTGAGGCAATTGAGAAGATGCCATGTCCAAAAGACATCAAAGGTATTCGTAGTCTCCTTGGTCATGCTGGGTTCTATAGGAGGTTTATTAAAGATTTCTCTAGGATATCAAAGCCTCTCACTAATCTTCTTCAAAAAGATGTCCCTTTTATTTTTTATGATGATTGTAGGGAAGCTTTTGAAACTCTTAAGAAGGCTTTAACTACAGCCCCTATCGTTCAACCACCCGATTGGAGTTTACCCTTTGAAATAATGTGTGATGCTAGTGATTTTGCTGTAGGGGCTGTCCTTGGGCAACATATTGATAAAAAGTTAAACGTTATCCATTTATGCTAGTAAGACTCTAGATGCTGCTCAAAGGAATTATGCCACTACTAAAAACAAATTTCTAGCTATTGTTTTTGCCTGTGATAAGTTTAGGCCCTATATTGTGGACTCAAAAGTAACCATTCATACTGATCATGCTATTATTAAATATCTTATGACAAAGAAGGACGCTAAGCCAAGGCTTATTAGATGGGTACTGCTTTCACAAGAGTTTGATCTACACATAGTAGATAGGAAGGGTGCTGAAAATCCTGTAGCTGATAATTTATCTCATTTGGAAAACATCTCTTTTGATCCTATGCCTATTAATGATAGTTTCCCAAATGAACAGTTAGCCGCAGTAGGGGTGAGCTCTCGAGGAAGCCCTTGGTATGCTGATTATGCTAACTTTATTGTCTCCAAGTATTTTCCTCCAACTTTTACAGCTCGGCAAAGAAGAAAGTTCTTTTATGATTTGAGGCATTATTTTTGGGATGACCCACACTTATACAAAGAAGGAGTTGATGGTATTACACAAAGATGTAATCCAGAATATGAGCAAAAAGAGATATTGCGTAAATGTCATGGTAGCGCCTATGGAGGACATCAGGCAGGAGATAGAAGTGCACAAAAGGTACTACAATCAGGTTTCTACTGGCCTACCCTTTTTAAGGATGCAAGAAAATTTGTTTTATCTTGTGATGAATGTCAGCGTGTTGGTAATATTTCTAGATGCAATGAAATGCCTATGAACTACTCTCTAGTTATTGAACCTTTTGATTGTTGGGGATTCGACTTTATGGGTCATTTCCCTCCTTCGACGAGTTACACTCATATTCTTGTTGCCGTTGATTATGTTACTAAGTGGGTAGAAGCCATTCCTACGAAAAGTGCTGACGGGGAAACCTCTCTAAAAATGCTTAAGGACGTTATCTTTCCTAGGTTTGGAGTGCTTAGGTATCTCATGACTGATGGGGGTTCTCATTTCATTCATGGCGGTTTTAGGAAGACCCTCACTAAATATGATGTTAATCATAGAATTGCTTTGGCTTATCACCCCCAAACTAGCGGGCAAGTAGAGTTATCAAATAGAGAAATTAAATCTATCTTGCAAAAGACTATTAATAGGTCTAGAAAAAACTGGGCTAAGAAGTTGAATGATGTTTTATGGGCTTATAGAACTGCTTATAAAAATCCAATGGGAATGTCTCCTTAAAAAATGGATTATGGGAAAGCTTGCCACTTACCCTTAGAGTTAGAACACAAAGCTTACTAGGTAGTGAAAGAACTAAATAGAGATGGTAAGCTCACTGGTGAGAAAAGATTATTTGACTTAAGTTCTTTAGATGAATGGAGGAGTGAAGCCTATGAGAATGCTAGGCTCTTTAAGGAAAAAGTGAAAAGATGGCATGACAAGCGAATACTTAAGAGAGAATTTCATGTTGGTGAGAAAGTTCTATTGTATAGGTCTCGTCTTAGATTTTTTGCAGGTAAGCTACTATCAAAAAGGACCTTTCATCATTGATGAAGTATACCGTTCAGGAGCAATAAAAATTTCTTCTCTAGAAGATAATACTACACAAGTAGTGAATAGACAGCGACTCAAACACTATATTGTTGGAGATTATTACAATGAAGATGTTGATGCCTTTCAAGTTATAACTCTAGAGAAATTCATTGAGGATCAAATTCAGAGACCTGTAGAGTCCGTCTCCAACTAGGTAACAGTTCTGGTAAGAAAAGTTCCACAAAAATACAATCCAACTATATTTTTGGAGTTTTCAGTCAATAAGGAAAGCTACAAAGCGAAAAAGGGACGGAAACGGAGCCAGGGTGGCCCACACCACCCCATGGCGCGGGCCCACCCCTTGCCGCGCCACCAGGTGGTGTGGCCACCCCGGACTCCGCCTCCGACTCGTTTTCTCCCAGTACCTTCCTTTTGATGAGTAACTTCGTAATATATAACCCCCCGGATCTTCCGAGGTTCGTATATTGTGTTTTCGTCGTGCTTTTGATTCGATCGTTTTCTTCCAGGTAGAATCCCAGATTTGGAGCCACAATGTCTTCCTCTGGATCATCCATTGGAGATTCCTTAGAAGATATCATCAACCCATACATGAGGGAATTGAAGATTCATCCCAAGGAGTTGTTGCTCGAAGGTGGAGAGGTCCGGATTAAAGAGGTTCAAGGCCCTAAAGGTGAAGGAAGTCTGGATGACAGGATGGAAGCACTGGAGCATGAAGTCTTTAGGTACAGGAAGATGGCGGAGCACGAAGTGGATATCATCCATAATATTTGTTCCGAACTCATCACCGAGCACCAGAAGGAGACTGCTGAACTCAAAGACGAAGTTCCCTCACTCCGCCAAACAACCAACGAACTGCAAGCACAGTTCTATGATGTTCAAAATCAAAACTGTGAGTATGAGGCTAGATTTAAACACATAAGTACTGCTGCAAGATTCAGGATGTTGGAAACCACGATGTACTTTGTTGATGGGAAGCCTTTACCCTGGAAGACGGACGAAGATGAGAGGATACCACCACCATCAAAGGAGTAATTCGTCATCAGGTTTGGCATCCCCTTGGTTTGTTCCAAGCTTGGGGGAGTGTCGCGGTATCATATCACTATCTTCTATCTTTTTACCTTATTAGTAGAGTCATATCATGAATAGAGGAGTTATTATGTATTATGGTTTGCATTATGGAAGTGTCCCCTCTCTTGTTAGATATGTATCCCTTGGTGTGAGTTTCCGTTATGGAATATATATGAGAAGTTCTATCATCCACTCTTTTGCATAGCTTATATTAGTTTTCAATTCGTGGTTATATGATTGATCTTGTTATTAGTATTAGTATCACTTTGGGATCATTGAGTTAATTTAGTTGGTTTTGGCAAACCTGGCTCGGTTAGTAGCAACACCTTTTTGAGATTTGAAAGAAAAAGATAGAAGTACTCTAAAGAAAAATAATTTCATCATCTTTCTTTCTTGATTTGATCATAAGTTGTATTCTCTAGGTAAGATCTTTTGTGCTTCCATGGAAGATTGCATGTTTGTCTTTATCATTTGTATGTTTGATTGTTTCCTTCAACTCTTGTACTTGCTACCCAGCCTTGCTAGCCAAAAACTTGTACTGAGAGGGAATTCTTCTCGTGCATCCACCTCCCTTAAACCAAAACCTTTGCCATTTGCATCCACCATACTTACCTAGTAGCATTATTGCTATTCCAAGTAAATTCTTGTTTTATCTACCTCCCAAATTACACTTGTTATGCGAAAATTAGTGATTAAAGCTCTCACGAACTTGATGGCACACTTCACCTTCTTGCATTTAATAAACTTAAACCATTGGGTCCTTCTTTCTTGCGTATATGCTTGCGCTTTATGAGTTGAAGTTAGCCGAACCATGTATCATGGGGACCGCTTTCAACACTTCATTGGGACTTGTACCTAGTTGATATCATGATCTTTTGTTTTTGGATCATCGTGGTGTGAAATAAAAGTGGAACTTGTAAGATCATGGAGTTTATATGTGTGTTAGAGAAACGCCTGGGCTGCTAGCCTAAGCCATACCTAATCATGGTGGAAACTTGCAGCATAACTATAGTGAGCATTCTATGAAGCATCCTCAATAAAAACCTATGCAAATAGCAAATAAAAAGATCACTGAGATGCTCACTTTCTACTTGCTTTGTCATTTTGATTATGGGATAGCTCCTGTGTCATGTGCAAGGGGTACCCCATTGGCGGTTCTCAATGATACGCATGTATTTACAATGACAAGAGCTTGCTCGTGACTGAAGTTGAGTAGCATGAGGATTGGTACTCATAAGTAAGGGGCTTGAGATTTCAACTTATAACTTGTCAAGCATATCCTCTTAGTTGTGTCACTTTAACATTAACCACCTAAAGATGCCTATGATAGGGCAATGAGAGCTAAAAGCTAGTAAGTATCATAATTTTTGGGAGCTCTTTATGAGACTTGAAATCCCTGCTTCCCTATTTGAAGGGCCTTTATTTTACTTTGTAGTTGAGTCAGTAAACCTACTCGCTTCTATCTCAGCAAGTATTTTGAGTTGTTGTGTTTCATTCATTCATATGATGATTTATTCAATCATGTTTCTTATGTTCCTTGTTTTGCACATTGCTCTTATCTTGATGTTTACTACTTTGAAAGCTTTCATTGAAAACCAGCTATTTGTGAACTCCAGCAAATTATCAACTATTTTTCGACCAAGAGCTAAGTTTGCCATTACCAATTATGATTCACTTTGTGTATCTTTATTGTGTTTCCTTTACTCATTACAAGTTGAGTTATATAATAGTGAGTTGTCTTCTATTATGATCTATGTATTTGATGAATGTGATGCTTCTTGTCCGTATTATTTTATCGACTCTTCACTCCATAAACCTGAGGTCATGTTCATTGAGCTCAGTTTCGCAAGGGGACAAGCGAAGTCTAAGCTTGGGGGGAGTTGATACGTCCATTTTGCATCACTATTCTATGTCTTAATTCACTATTATTCATTGATATATTTCGTATTGAGAGGTGATACTTATGTTATTTCATCTATTTTTGCATGGTTGATGACTTTTGGAGCATGGACCACTGTAGTCAGGATTCTGATGGAAAAGGTGTTGTTTGGAGGCAAAATTCGCGAAGATCAGAAAATCCAGGAAAATATACGGAAAATCCTAATTTTCCAGAAGACTAAGGATCCCAGAAGATGGAGTGGAGGTTGGCCACAGGGGGCCCACAACACCCCATGGCGCGGGCAGGCCTAGGCCGCACGTGGGAGTGGTGTGGCCGCCCTGGCCCACTCCAGCCTCTCCCCTCTAGCGTATATAAACCTCCCGAAACCCTAAGACTCGGGAAGCGACCACAGAAAGATTCCGCTGCCTCTGCGGGGCGAAAAACACCGAGAGATAAAGATCTCTCCGGTAGACAGATTTCTGTAGGGGGAATTCCTTCCCGGAGAGGGGAGATCGTCGCCATCAACACCACCATCAAGCTGGACTTCATCGGGATCATCATCATCATCACCACCATCATCATCAGCACCATCATCACCATCTCCATATTGCTGTAACAATTGGTTGAATCTTGCATTAGTTCATAGGGGAAACTTTCCCGGTGTTGATTACTCTTTGTAGTTGATGCTATTGAGTTAACCATTGAATTATTGTTTATGTTCAGATTGTTATACATCATTATTCCATCTCTGATCATGATCCATATGATGTCTTGTGAGTAGTTCGTTTTGTTCTTAAGGACATGGGAGAAGTCTTGTTGTTAGTAGTGGAGTTAAGTTGAGAAAGATTCAATAGATTGTTATTTAAGTTGTGGTGTACTTCTTCTAGTGATGTCATGTGAACGTCGACTACATGACACTTCACCTATATGGGCCTAGGGGAATGCATTGTGTTTTTGGCTACTAATCGTAGGGGTTGCCGGAGTGACAGAAACCTGAACCCTGTTAGGAAACCATTGCACAAGGGACGTAAGGGTCTTAGAGTTTAAAGTTGTGGTTAGGTTTCTACCTTAAATACTTTCTTGTACTTATGGATGGTTGCAAGGGGTTTAATCACAAGTATGTATTAGTCTTGGATGGGGCGGTACATTCGCACAGGTTCACCCACACAACACTTAGCAAGCTAAAGAAGATTAATCGACTATATGAAGCGAAAGCTCTTGACAGTCTTCCCATGTGTCCTCGAGAATGTTTGGTCATCTTAAGTAATACAACCGGCTTAGTCCTATTGTCTTTTACTTTGTTTACTTGCTTTATCGATAACCCCTTAAAATCCGTTTGCTAAGTATTTGTAGAGAATTCCAGATCCATACCACTAGCTAGCACCTTCCGCTCCTCGTTGGGTTCGACACTCTTACTTATCAAAAATACTGAGATACACCCCCTATACTTGTGGGTCATCACTATTCCCCACAGTTTTGGGGATCGAGGGCGATTTACAACGACCGTAAGACTTGATACATGTTTGAGAGTTATGACCAAAAACTCCTCGTTTTCGCGCTGTATGGCCATGTTCATGAGCTTTCTCATAGTTTTGGGTTCTAGGGAGATTTAAAAAACCGTAAGACTAGATACATGTTTGAGAGTTATGACCTAAAATTCATCGTTTTCGCGCTCTATGGCCATTTTCATGAGCTATTACCCATAGTTTTGGGCTTCTTGGGCGATTTACAACGACCGTAAGACCCGATACATGTTTGAGATTTATGACCAAAAACTCTCCCTTTTTGCGCTTTATGGCCATTTTCATGAGCTACTGCCCATAGTTTTGGGTTCTAGGGAGATTTAAAACAACCGTAAGACTAGATACATGTTTGAGAGTTATCACAAAAAAATCGCCGTTTTCGCGCTATCGCCATTTTTATGAGTTATTCCTATAGTTATGGGCTTCTTGGACGATTTACAACGACCGTAAGACCCAATACATGTTTGAGATTTATGACCAAAAACTCACATGTTTTTGCTTTATGGCCATTTTCATGCTCTATTGACCATAGTTTTGGGGTTCTAGGGTGACTTAAAACGAGTGTAAAACCCGATACAATGCTTGAGAGTCATGACCAAAAACTCGTCGTTTTCACTCTTTTATGACGTTTTCATGAGCTATTGCCCACAATTTTGGGGTTCGAGGGCGATTTACAACAACCATAAGAACCAATCCATGCTCGAGATTTATGACCAAAAACTCGTCGTTTTCTTGCTTTATGGCCATGTTCATGAGCTATTAACTATAGTTTTGGGGTTCTAGGGCGATTTACGACGACCATAAGACTACATACATGTTTGAGAGTTATGACAAAAAAATCGCCGTTTTCAAGCTTTATGGCTATTTTCATGAGTTATTGCCCATAGTTTTAGGCTTTTTGGGTGATTTACAATGACCGTAAGACCAAATACATGTTTGAGATTTATGACCAAAACTTGCCCTTTTTGCGCTTTATGGCCATTTTCATGAGCTAATGACCATAGTTTTGGGCTTCTAGGGAGATTTACAAGGAGCATAAGACCCGATACAATGCTTGAGAGTTATGACCAAAAACTTGTCATTTTCGCTCTTTATGTCCGTTTTCATGAGCAATAGCCCATAGTTTTGGGGTTCGAGGGCGATTTACAACGACCGTAAGACCTAATACATGTTTGAGAGTTATGACCAAAAACTCGTCGTTTTCACGCTTTATGACCATGTTCATGAGCTATTGCCCATAGTTTTGGGTTCTAGGGAGATTTAAAACGACCGTAAGACTAGATACATGTTTGAGAGTTATGACCTAAAATTCGTCGTTTTCGTGTTTTATGGCCGTTTTCATGAGCTATTACCCATAGTTTTGGGCTTCTTGGGCGATTTACAATGACCGTAAGACCCGATACATGTTATATAGTTATGACCAAAAACTCGTTGTTTTTCGCGCTTTATGTCTGTTTTCATGAGCAATTGCCCATATTTTTGGGCTTCTTAGGCGATTTACAACGATCGTAAAATCAAAAACATGTTTCAGATTTATGAAAAAAAACTTGTATTTTTCCACTTGATGGCCATTTCATGAGCTATTGACCATAGTTTGGGCGTTCTAGGGCAATTTATATAGAGCATAAGACCCGATACATGTTTGAGAGTGATACATTGCAAATGTATCTATAATTTTTGATGTTCCATGCTTAGTTTTATCCACTTTGTTGTGTTTTGTTCCAACTTTGGAGTACTTTTCATATGATTTCTTGGACTAACATATTAATAAGAGCCAAAGTGACAGCTGCCTATTTTCTGCTATTTTTGCTTCCAGGAAAGTCAGAAAATGAATATTCTCGGAATTGGACCGGACAAAATCCAAAGTGCCTATTTTCTCGGAAGACATCAAGTGCCAGAATACGAGACGGAGAAGGGCCAGGGGCCGGCCACACAACCTGGCCGCGCGGCCAGGCTGGGCCCGCGCCAGGGGGTGGTGTGGTGGCTCCCGGCACCCCCTCGGCCTCTCCTTCCGCCTATATATTGCCCTCAGGACGAAAACTCTAAGTGCCAGATCAAAAATCCATGAAAGAGTCTCTAGTCGTCGTCATCTCCATCCCTAGATTGGGAGGGATCTGAATCTCTTCCCGGCACCCTGCCGGAGTGGGGAATTCACCCTGGAGGCCTTCTTCATCACCATGCAAGCCTCCGGTGTGATGCGTGAGTAGTTTATCCTTGGACTATGGATCCATGTAGTAGCTAGATGGCTGGTTCTCCTCCTTTGTGCTTTCATGTTTAGATCTTGTGAGCTCCGTTCATGATCAAGATCATCTATTTGTAATTCTGCATGTTGTGTTTGCGGGGATCTGATGGATATTGAGATGCTATTTCAGATTGATTATTGATTCTGTCATGTCTTTGTTATTTGTGATCTTGCATGCTTTCCGCTGTTAGTAGCTGTCTTGGCCAAGTGGATGCTAGCAACTCCAAGAGTTAGTATTTATGCTCGATAGTCTGTTCATGCCTCTCGTAATCTGGGGAAGTGACAGAAATCTCTAAGGCACTAGATGTGTTGTTGCTACTAGGGACAAAACAACAATCCTTTGTTCATAGAACGATCATATTGTTTACTTTACATGCAGTTCGTAAAGCAATAATCTGTTGCTTGCAACTTAATACTGGAGGGGGTTCGGATGATAACCTGAAGGTGGATTATTAGTCATAGATGCAGTTGGACGGCGGTCTATGTATTATGTTGTAATGCCCAATCAAGTCTCAAAGGAGTCAAGATGATTAGTATATGCATGTATTGCTTTCTCGGTGTTTGTCAATTGCCCCGCTGTAATTTGTTCACCCAACATGTTATCTATCTTAAGGAGAGCCACCTCTAGTGAACTAAGGATCTCGGTCCTTCTCTTTTACATACAATCTACAATCTTTTACTGCTTTGTGTTTATTTTATGCAAACTTTTACTTCTTTCCATTCGATACGTTTAATCCTTTGTTTTCCGCAAAACACGGTGAGATTGACAACCTCATCGCAAGTTGGGGACAAAGTTCTGTGGTTGTGTTGTGCAGGTCTCCACGTTGCTACTAGCACCGGTAGTGCACCCTGCCAAAGCTCAGCTAGTAACACCTTTGGGGTGTTTCCTTGCTCCTACTAGTTCGATTAAACCTTGGTTTCATAACTGCGGGAAACTTGCTGCTGTCCTCATCATACCTTCCTCTTGGGGTTCCCAACGAGCTCTAGATCAACACCATGCACCAAGCACTTTTCTGGGCGCCGTGCATTGAGCCATCAAGGAAAAATTTCAGGTGTATGGAAGAAATGAGTAATGAGATGAAGAATGGACTAAAGCTCAAGCTTGGGGATGCCACGCGTGTCACCCCAAGAAATATCCAAAAAGTACAAGCGTCAAAGCTTGGGATGCCCAAGGCATCTCTTTCTTCATGAATAAAAATCCCAGGTTTCTTCCAAACGCTTCATTTTTATTGTTTCATGCACAGTTGTGTTTTTCTTGGAGTGTCTTCTTTTTCGTTCTCGTTTTGGTTTTTCGTTTTCTTTGGTTTGCTTAGTTTTCTGAATAAATTGTTTGGACCCCCTCTTTCATACATTGGTTTGCAAATAGTTTGGTTTGGTTTGGAAGAGAGTAGGAAAGTGCATGTTTGTGTGGTAAAAAGAGCTCGTTTTTGACTGTGGCCTATGCTTTGTCATGCCATGCTTGATATTGTTTTGGCTTTATGCTTAGTATTCTTTGCTGTAGCATGACTTGTTATAAAAAATTGAGATTGCTTAATGTGCCTTGGATGAATCATGCGTTGTTTTAGCATATTAAAGCATAGTATAGTGGTATTCTCCTTTGATGCTTTATTTGGGTTGACTTGGCACATTCTCAAACCATGTTTTGACTATCCAAAGTCACCATAGCCTTTATGATCCTTTAGTTTTCAACTTGTAGTATCACTTTATGCTTTGATCAATGATGTTTTGTCGCTCTGCATGATTATGGCCATTATTGCTCTCTTAGTTTGTCGCTCCCAGTCTTTTGCTAGCCTCCACAACAAAGTATGAGTTCCACTCATGCATCCAACTCCCTAAACCAAGTTATTCCGAAGAGTCCACCATATCTACCTACTAGCTTATGCTATTCCAAGTATATTCATGCTTTTGTTTACCTTCCAAATTAAACTTGTTATGAGAAAACTAGTGATTAAAGATCTCACGAACTTGATGGAACACTTTACTTTACTTGCCTCTAATAAACTTGAACCATTGGGTCCTTCTTTGGTTCGTATATGCTTGCGCTTTATAAGTTGAAATTAGCAGAACCATGTACCATGGGGAACGCTTTCAACATTAGCAGAACCCCGTTGATATCATGTTCTTTTGCTTACGGATCCCGGCGGTGTGAAATAAAAGTGGAACTTGTAAGATCATGGAGTTTGTATGTGTGTTAGAGCAACGCCTGGGCCGCTAGCCTAAGCCATGCCTAATCATGGTGGAAACTTGCAGCATCACCATAATGAGCACTCTATGAAGCATCCTCAATAAAAATCTGTGCAAATAGCAAATAAAGAGATCGCTGAGATGCTCATTGTCTGCTTGCCTTGTCATTTTGGATTATGGGAAAGCTCCTGTATCATGTGCAAGGCGTACCCCGTTGGCGGTTCTTAAGGATACACATGTACTTACAATGACAAGAGCTTACTCGTGACTGAAGTTGAGTAGCATGAGGATCGGTCTTCGTAAGTAAGGGGCATGAGATTTCGGTTTATAACTTGTCACGCATATCCTCTTAGGTGTGTCACTTTAACCTTAACCACTTCAAGATGCTTATGATAGGGGCAATGAGAGCTGAATGCTATAAGTACCATAATTTTTGGAAGCTCTTTATGAGACTTGAATCCCTACTTCCTTTTAAAAGAAGGCATTTCTTCCACCATTATATTGAGTCTCCACTTTCTAACTTTATGCACCTTCTTTGAGAGCATAGTGGCCATTCTTAGTTCTATGTGCATTGTCCCAAGACTAGTTGATTGATGCATACTTTGATATTGCTTGTTTTAAACTATTGTATCTAGTAACTCTGATGAACTTTGAAGGTGTCCTATGCATTTATATTTGCTACTCTATTGAGGGACAAGCTGAATACCATTATGGTATGTTTTCTTTATGTGAAACAAACAAACGTCTTGAAAAGCATTGTTATTCATGAATCTTTTGTTTGTGCCTTTTCAGGTTGCATCATAGTTTCTTTGTCTTATTACTAGAACTTTGTCTTTCATGTTATGATTGAAGTACTATGATCCCAGCTCTGAATGTTTTGCAAATACTTTGATCAAGTCTTTGATGGTGCATGTCACCTCAAAAATTATTCTTTCTTTTTATTACTTACCTACTCGAGGACGAGCAGGAGTTAAGCTTGGGGATGTTGATACATTGGAAATGTATCTATAATTTTTGATGTTCCATGCTTAGCTTTATCCACTTTCTTGTGTTTTGTTCCAACTTTGGAGTACTTTTCATATGATTTCTTGGACTAACCTATTATCAAGAGCCACAGTGCCAGCTGCCTGTTTTCTGCTGTTTTTAGTTCCAGGAAAGTCAGAAAATGAATATTCTCAGAATTGGACGGGACAAAAGCCAAAGTGCCTATTTTTGCGGAAGACATCAAGTGCCAGAATACGAGACGGAGAAGGGCCAGGGGCCGGCCACACCACCTGGCTGCGCGGCCAGGCTGGGCACGCGCCAGGAGGTGGTGTGGTGGCTCCCGGCACCCCCTCGGCCTCTCCTTCCGCCTATATATTGCCCGCGGGACGAAAACCCTTAGTGCCCGATCAAAAATCCACGAAAGAGTCTGTAGCCGCCGTCATCTCCATCCCTAGATCGGGAGGGACCTGAAGCTCTTCCCGGCACCCTGCTAGAGAGGGGAATTCACCCTGGAGGCCTTCTTCATCACCATGCAAGCCTCCGGTGTGATGCGTGAGTAGTTCATCCTTGGACTACGGATCCATGTAGTAGCTAGATGGCTGGTTCTCCTCCTTTGTGCTTTCATGTTTAGATCTTGTGAGCTCCGTTTATGATCAAGATCATCTATTTGTAATTCTGCATGTTGTGTTTGTGGGGATCCGATGGATATTGAGATCCTATTTCAGATTGATTATTGATTCTATCATGTCTTTGTTATTTGTGATCTTGCATGCTTTCTGTTGTTAGTAGCTATCTTGGCCAAGTAGATAATAGCAACTCCAAGAGTTAGTATTTATGCTCGATAGTGGGTTCATGCCTCTAGTAATCTGGGGAAGTGACAGAAATCTCTAAGGTACTAGATGTGTTGTTGCTACTAGGGAGAAAACAACAATCCTTTGTTCATAGAACAATCGTATTGTTTACTTTACACGCAGTTCGTAAAGCAATAATCTGTTGCTTGCAACTTAATACAGGAGGGGGTTCGAATGATAACCTAAAGGTGGATTATTAGTCATAGATGCAGTTGGATGGCGGTCTATGTATTATGTTGTAATGCCCAATCAAGTCTCAAAGGAGTCAAGATGATTAGTATATGCATGTATTGCTTTTTTGGTGTTTGTCAATTGCCCTGCTGTAATTTGTTCACCCAGCATGTTATCTATCTTAAGGAGAGCCACCTCTATTGAACTATGGATCCCGGTCCTTGTCTTTTACATACAATCTACAATGTTTTACTCCTTTGTGTTTACTTTCTGCAAACTTTTACTTCTTCCCATTCGATACGTTTAATCCTTTGTTTTCCGCAAAACAAGGTGAGATTGACAACCTCATCGCAAGTTGGGGACAAAGTTCTGTGGTTGTGTTGTGTAGGTCTCCACGTTGCTACTAGCACCGGTAGTGCGCCCTGCCAAAGCTCAGCTAGTAACACCGTTGGGGTGTTTCCTTGCTCCTACTGGTTCGATTAAACCTTGGTTTCATAACTGAGGGAAACTTGCTGCTGTGCTCATCATACCTTACTCTTGGGGTTCCCAACTAGCTCTGCATCAACACCACGCACCAAGCACTTTTCTGTGCGTCGTGCATTGAGCCATCAGAGAGTTATGACCAAAAAACTCTCCCTTTTTGCGCTTTACGGCCATTTTCATGAGCTATTGCCCTTTAGTTTTGGGCTTCTTGGGCAATTTACGACGAGCGTAAGACCCGACACAATGCTTGATAGTTATGACCAAAGACTCGTTGTTCTCGCACTTTATGGCCATTTTCATGAGTTGTTGACCATAGTTTGGGGGTTCTTGGGTGATTTATATAGAGCATAAAACCCGATACATGTTTGAGAGTTATGACCAAACACTCTCCCTTTTTGTGCTTTATGGCCATTTTCATCAGCTATTGCCCATAGTTTTGGGTTCTAGGGAGATTTACATGTTTGAGAGTTATGACAAAAAAATTGCTGTTTTCTCGCTTTATGGCCATTTTTATGAGTTATTGCCCATAGTTCTGGGCTTCTTGGGCGATTTACAAAGACCGCAAGACCCAATACATGTTTGAGATTTATGACCAAAAACTCACATGTTTTCAGTTTATGGCCATTTTCACGATCTATTGACCATAGTTTTGGGTTTCTAGGGCGACTTACACCGAGCGTAAAACCCGATACAATACTTGAGAGTCATGACGAAAAACTCGTCGTTTTCACTCTTTATGGACGTTTTCATGAGCTATTGTCCACAATTTTGGGGTGCGAGGGCGATTTACAACGACCATAAGAACCAATACATGTTCGAGATTTATGACCAAAAACTCGTCGTTTTCGTGCTTTATGGCCATGTTCATGAGCTATTAACCATAGTTCTGGGGTTCTAGGGCGATTTACGACGACCATAAGACTACCTACATGTTTGAGAGTTCTGACCAAAAAATCTTCATTTTCGAGCTTTATGGCTATTTTCATGAGCTATTGCCCATAGTTTTAGGGTTTTTGGGTGATTTACAATGACCGTAAGACCAAATACATGTTTGAGATTTATGAGCAAAACTTGCCCTTTTTGCGCTTTATGGCCGTTTTCATGAGCTAATGACCATAGTTTTGGGCTTCTAGGGTGATTTACAAGGAGCATAAGACCTGATACAATGCTTGAGAGTTATGACCAAAATCTTGTCATTTTCGCTCTTAATGTCCGTTTTCATGAGCAATAGCCCATAGTTTTGGGGTTCGAGTGCGATTTACAACGACCATAAGACCTGATACATGTTTGAGAGTTATGACCAAAAACTTGTCGTTTTCACGCTTTATGGCCATGTTCATGAGCTATTGCCCATAGTTTTGGGTTCTAGGGAGATTTAAAATGACCGTAAGACTAGATACATGTTTGAGAGTTATGACCTAAAATTCCTCATTTTCGCGCTTTATGGCCGTTTTCATGAGCTATTACCCATAGTTTTGGGCTTCTTGGGCGGTTTACAACGACCGTCAAATCAAAAACATGTTTGAGATTTATGACCAAAAACTCGTCGTTTTAGTGCTTTATGGCCATGTTCATGATCTATTAACCATAGTTTTGGGGTTCTAGGGCGATTTACAACGACCATAAGACTACATACATGTTTGAGAGTTATGACCAAAAAACCGTCGTTTTCGTGCTTTATGGCTATTTTCATGAGCTATTGCTCATAGTTTTAGGCTTATTGGGTGATTTACAATGACCGTAAGACCAAATACATGTTTGAGGTTTATGACCAAAAACTTGCCCTTTTTGCGCTTTATGGCCGTTTTCATGTGCTAATGACGATAGTTTTGGCTTCTAGGCCGATTTACAAGGAGCAGAAGACCGGATACAATGTTTGAGAGTTATGACCTAAAATTCGTCGTTTTCACGCTTTATGGCCGTTTTCATGAGCTATTACCCATAGTTTTGGGCTTCTTGGGCGCTTTACAATGACCGTAAGACCCGATGCATGTTATATAGTTATGACCAAAAACTCGTTGTTTTCGCGCTTCATGTCCGTTTTCATGAGATATTGCCCATAGTTTTAGGCTTCTTGGGCGATTTACAACGACCTTTAAAACAAAAACATGTTTCAGATTTATGAGAAAAAACTTGCTGTTTTTGCACTTTATGGCCATTTCATGAGCTATTGACCATAGTTTGGGCATTCTAGGGCAATGTATACAGAGCATAAGACCTGATACATGTTTGAGGGTTATGACCAAACACTCGTAGTTTTCGTGCGTTATGGACATTTTCATGAGCTATTGCCTAGAGTTTTAGGGTTCGAGGTCAATTTACAATGATCGTAAGACCTACTACATGTTTGAGAGTTATGACCAAAACTCATCGTTTTCGCGCTTTATGGCCGTTTTCATGAGCTATTGCCCATAGTTTTGGGCTTCCTGGGCGGTTTAGAACGACCGTAAGACCCAATACATGTTTGAGATTTATGACCAAAAACTCGACGTTTTTGCACTTTATGGCCATTTTCATGAGCTATTGACCATAGTTTTGGGGTTCTAGGGCGATTTACAATGAGCGTAAGACTCGATATAATGCTTGAGAGTTATGACAAAAACTCGTCGTTTTCACTCTTAATGGCCATGTTCATGAGCTATTAACCATAGTTTTGGGGTTATAGGGCGATTTACAACGACCGTAAGACTAGATACATGTTTGAGAGTTATGACCAAAAAATCATCGTTTTCGCGCGTTATGTCCATTTTCATGAGCTATTGCCCATAGTTTTGGGCTTCCTGGGCGATTTTCAACGACGGTAAGACCAAATACATGTTTGAGATTTATGACAAAAAACTCATTGTTTTTGCGCTTTATGGCCATTATCATGAGCTATTCCCCACAGTTTTGGGGTTCGAGGGAGATTTACAACGATCGTCAGACCTGATACATATTTGAGAGTTATGACCAAAAACTCGTCGTTTTCACTATGTATGGCCATGTTCATGAGGTTGCCCATAGTTTTGGGTTCTAGGGAGATTTAAAACAACCGTAACCCTAGCTACATGTTTGAGATTTATGACAAAAAACCCTAAAACCTAGACCCTAGACCCTAAACCCTAAAACCCACACCCTAAACCCTAAAACCTAAACCCTAAACCCCAAAAAACCTAAAACTCGCCCTAGAACTCTCCCTTTTTGCGCTTTATGGCCATTTTACTGAGCTATTGCCCATAGTTCTGGGCTTCTTGGGCGATTTACAACAACCATACGACCCGATACAATGCTTGAGAGTTATGACCAAAAGCTCACAGGTTTTGCGCTTTATGGCCATTTTCATGAGCTATTGACCATAGTTTTGGGGTTCTAGGGCGATTTAAAACGGGCATAAAACCCGATACAATGCTTGAGAGTCATGACCAAAAACTCGTCGTTTTCACTCTTTATGGACATTTTCATGAGCTATTGCCCATCGTTTTGGGGTTCGAGGGCGATTTACAACGACCATAAGAACAAATACATGTTCGAAATTTTTGACCAAAAACTCGTCGTTTTCGTGCTTTATGGCCATGTTCATGATCTATTAACCATAGTTTTGGGGGTTCTAGGGCGATTTACAACGACCATAAGACCCGATACATGTTTGAGAGTTATGACCAAAAAATCGTCGTTTTCGAGCTTTATGGCTATTTTCATGAGCTATTGCTCATAGTTTTAGGCTTCTTGGGTGATTTACAATAACCGTAAGACCAAATACATGTTTGAGATTTATGACCAAAAACATGCCGTTTTTACACTTTATGGCCGTTTTCATGAGGTAATGACCATAGTTTTGGGCTTCTAGGCCGATTTACAAGGAGCATAAGACCCGATACAATATTTGAGAGTTATGACCTAAAATTCGTCGTTTTTGCGCTTTATGGCCGTTTTCATGAGCTATTACCCATAGTTTTGGGCTTCTTGGGCGCTTTACAATGACCGTAAGACCCGATGCATGTTATATAGTTATGACCAAAAACTCGTTGTTTTCACGCTTTATGGCCATGTTCATGAGCTATTGCCCATAGTTTTGGGTTCTAGGGAGATTTAAAAGGCCCAAGACTGGATACATGTTTGAGAGTTATGACCTAAAATTTGTCGTTTTCGCGCTTTATGGTCGTTTTCATGAGCTATTACCCATAGTTTTGGGCTTCTTGGGCGCTTCACGCTTTAAGACTGGATACATGTTTGAGAGTTATGACCTAAAATTTGTCGTTTTCGCGCTTTATGGTCGTTTTCATGAGCTATTACCCATAGTTTTGGGCTTCTTGGGCGCTTTACAATGACCGTAAGACGCGATGCATGTTATATAGATATGACCAAAAACTCGTTGTTTTCGCGCTTTATGTTTGTTTTCATGAGCTATTGCCCATAGTTTTGGGCTTCTTGGGTGTTTTACGTCGACCCTAACACTAAAAACATGTTTTAGATTTATGAGAAAAAACTTGCCGTTTTTTGCACTTTATGGCCATTTCATGAGCTATTGACCATAGTTTGGGCGTTCTAGGGCAATGTATACAGAGAAAAAGTCCCGATACATGTTTGAGAGTTATGTCCAAACACTCGTTGTTTTCATGCGTTATGGACGTTTTCATGAGGTATTGCCTAGAGTTTTAGGGTTCGAGGGCAATTTACAATGATCGTAAGACCTACTACATGTTTGAGAGTTATGACCAAAACTCATCGTTTTCACGCTTTATGGCCGTTTTCTTGAGCTAATGCCCATAGTTTTTGGCTTCTTGGGCGATTTAAAACGACCGCAAGACCCAATACATGTTTGAGATTCATGACCAAAACTCGACGTTTTTGCGCTTTATGGCCATTTTCATGAGCTAATGACCATAGTTTGGGGTTCTAGGGAAATTTACAATGATCGTAAGACTCGATATAATGCTTGTGAGTTATGACCAAAAACCGGTCGTTTTCACTCTTTATGGTCATTTTCATGAGCTATTAACCATAGTTTTGGGGTTCTAGGGCGATTTACAATGATCGTAAGACTAGATACATGTTTGAGAGTTATGACCAAACACTCGTCGTTTTTCGCGCTTTATGTCCGTTTTCATGAGATATTGCCATAGTTTTGGGCTTCTTGGGCGATTTACAACGACCGTAAGACCAAATACAGGCTTGAGATTTATGACAAAAAACATGTGTTTTTCGCGCTTTATGGCCATTTTCATGAGCTATTCCCCACAGTTTTGGGGTTCGAGGGTGATTTACAACGATCGTAAGACCTGATACATGTTTGAGAGTTATGACCAAAACTCATCGTTTTCGCGCTGTATGGCCATGTTCATGAGCTATTAACCATAGTTTTGGGGTTCTAGGGAGATTTAAAACAACCGTAAGACTAGCTACATGTTTGAGAGTTATGACCTAAAATTCGTCGGTTTCGCGCTTTATGGCCATTTTCATGAGCTATTACCCATAGTTTTGGGCTTCTTGGGCTATTT